>LOEQ01004243.1:0-15539 GCA_001685075.1 Bramus lutescens
CACAGAGATCCGCCTGCCTCTGCCTCCCGAGTGCTGGGATTAAAGGCATGCGCCCCACCACCCAGCAAGCCTGAATGTCTAATACAATGTTTTAGTGACCTAAAGTTCAAACCTTACTTTACACCACCCTCTTAGCTTTTAATAAAATAATTGCAGCTGGTCACGGCAACACACGTCTATAACCCTAGCACTTAGATGCAGAAGCAGAAGGAAGGCGGCTGTGATGCCAGCTTGGTTTGTTTAGCCTGTTTTAGTTCAGCCTGAGCTCCACAGCAAGACCCTGTCACAGAACAAAACAAAACAAAACCCAGCAAAACAAAACAGCAAAAACAAACACATGCTCTCCTTTTCTCAACATTCTCCAAGCTTAATATCTGTCAGTATTTTCTCACCTGCTCAACTTCAACTTGTTTAATTTAGAGAACATGAGACTTCTCTACTTATATCTTCATTGTTCTGTTGTTATATTTGTAGAGAACAGCCACTAATTTGTAGACTAGCTGCATCCCGCAGAGATAGTTAACTCCAGTTTTAATTCAGCACCTATAAGGAATTTGCAATTTTCAGCTGTCTATGAGGCTGACAGCTGTCTCACAGGCTCCCCCCTGTATCACACTTCCCTAAACCACAAGGTCTAGACAGTTTCTACACACAGGTCATCCTTAAGCCAGGTAGCTAAGACAGGGTGGGCTAAGTTTCCTTCCTCAAACTCATATGATGATGTAACTATTTCTTCCAAGTCTTTGTTTATTGCATGCTTGGGCGTGGGAAATTCTTCCCCTAACATGCGCTTTAGAACCTTTATCTTCTTTAGTAACAGTCTGTTATTCATTTGAAGAGCACCTGTTGCCGAGACTCAGGCAGCTACCCAATACCCCAGCCTCTGCAGAGGTCTGCCCGATCCTTCCTAGGTTCCCGGGGGGCTCTCATCAGTCTCCTCTGAGCCAACAGCTCCCCGTCCTTCCACGGACAAACTTCTCTGTTTTAAGTTCATCCCTGAGTCCTGTGCTGAAGTGCAGAGGGCGGTTTCTTATAGAAAGGTTTTCTCAGTTGTCCAAAATATCTCTAAGCATCACTCCTTTCAGAGAGTGAACTCCGTTTTGACCCTTATGTGTTTTCAGTATCATTACAAGGGATTCCCTAGTGTCATAAATACAGAGAAGAGCAGGTACTCTGTGTGTGTGTGTTTGTGTTTGTGTGTGTGTGTGGCAGGGGGATAGAGGAGAAAATAATCTCTACATTACAGCCTGTTCTGAACTTGACCTTCCTTAGCTGCTGCCAGATGAGGGAAAGAATAGGCCGAAACCACTTCGTCCGCTGCACACCCCTAGTGCAGAATTCAAGGATGCTGGAGAGAAAAAAAAACAAACCACAAGCGTTCCTGACCATAACTGGGGAGTCAGATCAAAATGCAACCTTCCTATTTCCTTCCTAAACCGTTTCTGCTCTGCCCACTAAGCACATGGCGTTAAGGCTATTTAGGAGACGCTGCACGAAAGGTTAGTCAGTGTATGTGTGTTAAAATTCTGATTGTCAACCCAATTTCCTGCTGCACTTGGTTTCCAAGGAAAACAGTATCTCAGGCACAGCCCCAAATAAATACTATTTAATGAGGGCTCTCAGTCTGCAAAGCCGAGATTTATATCGAAAGCCATTCATGCCTCTTCACAGGAGGGGATGTACTCAGCAGCTGTGGCTGCAGACAAGGCTTTCTTCTCTAAACCTAGGACTGTTTCTGCTCCACAATGGCTTCCCGTTGGGATACCATTAAGAGTTGCAATGATCTAAGAGCTTTAATGAGTTGCTGTATCATGATCCCTTATTATTGAAACACAAACAGAGATATAGAACCTTGTCTGTGAGAAATAGAGCGGTCATCAATCTTAACTCCTAGCACATGATGCGGATTTGTGGGGCACAGTAGGCTTCTTGCTGAGAAGGTCAATTCCAGGAACAAAAGCAGCATATTCGGGGGTGAACTTCATAAATGATTCTGCTTCCTTTAAACTACTGTGGCAATCTTGGTTTTAAAGTACGCTCCCTTTCTAAGCAGAGCCCAGGCAAATAATCACTTTATAATGGCGTGCCTATTAATTAGGTAGCCCAGTCTGTGGAGATAGCCTTCGGCTGGCCTGCTGGCACGCATGTACAAATACAATTCAGTTCCTGGGGATGAAGGGTTTATGGAGTTTTTCTCCCTACACTTTCATCTTTTCCAACTTTAATATGCATTACTTTTGCAGACAGAAAAAAATTTTTTAAGTGGTATATGTTTCAGACAATTTTATGAAAATGTGTATAGGAATGGAAGAAAATGGAAAATATTTTCACAAAATGTTGCCTCTAAGTAATATCGGAAACAGTTTTTGTTTTCTTCTTTACTTTTTAAAGTACTTTCCAAGTTTCACACGTGAACTCCTACCAGGTTTCAAGGAGGGTGTTCGATAGTGCTAAAGAGGAAACTAATCAATAGACGTAGCCACCTTCCACCCACCTTTGCCTCCTCGAGGAACCCACTCTGCCCACAGATGTTCTTAATGGCTGCTTCTCCCTTACAGGGCTAGGACATTTCTTGTTCCAGTCGGAGATAATAACTCCTTGAATAGAACCGTGAGCTTGTTTTGTAAATATTTTTCAAGAACACTTCACTAGATAGTGTGTGTGTAATAAGTATTTATTTATTAATTAAATACATCAAATATATGACATATTTATATGTTAAGCCAGAAATGAATTGCCGATTTTCTAGATGCAGTTTTAGTGCCTTTTGTAATCAGAAGATCTCTAGTTTGTGGTCGTTAATCCCTTCCATTTGTGTTAACCTGGGACAACCACATAGACAGCACAGGCAAGCCAAAAGGAGCAAAACATAATAAGCCAGGGACACGGCCAACCGAGTGACGCCCGTGTCCGTGCTCACTACTCAGTGCTCTGTGCACAAAGCCTCACCGCTTCTCTTGCCCTTTAAAGAGGGCTATCACTGAAATGCACCATTTATAGCATTTTGTGCTCCTTTCCGCCCACGAAGGAAGCACCATAATCTCAAGGCTAGACAAGAGCTAATGGCCAGATTCGTTTCATTTATGTTTCAGCAAAATAGAATTGGATTTCATTATTGAACAAATTTGTAGACTTGGACTTAATCAAAATTGATAATGTACAAATTGGGCCATTGCCAACTTATTTTATGCTAGATTAATCTTTGTTTATTTCATTTCTTTATAATTCTCCACATGAATATTGCACAGATTCCTTCCCCTGCTACATCTGATTTATGAACACATACTTTTAAGTGCTACTGAATGTTAAGTTTTAATATTTATAAGATCTGTGCTTCTAAAATGTAGTTTCCAGATAAAATAACTTATTATGCCTTCATATTTTCACAATTAGTTTATGTTTCTACATTCCAGGTTTTATTCAGAAAGAGTGTTTAAAACCTGATATTTAACAAAGTATTCCTTTTAAGATTTAAACAAAAACAAACAAACAAACAAACGAGCCTGTGTGTACATCAGAAGACCACAGTCAAGACTCAGCCCTTCCTTTGACCCTGTTGAGGCAGGGTCTTTCTTGTTTCTGGGACATTGCGTATCTGGACTAGGTGGGCTACAAGCTCCTGGCCATTTCTCCATTTCCACCTCCCATCTTCCCATGGGAGAGCTGCAATGTGTGCACGACATCTGGCTTTTTAAAGGGCTTCTGGGCTGGAATGCAAATCATCGGGCATGCCTGGCAAGTGCTTTCACTTGCAGAGTCAGCGCCACAGCCCCTGAAATGCTCCATTAGTATGTTTTTCTCCCTTAAGATTTAGGATCGTTTTGTTCTGTTCTCGGAATGACATACATTAACTGTCAGGATGTAGGGTTATATACTATATTCTTGCTTTGGCTCCTTTTATAATAAACTACTTATTCTATGTGTTCTTCATTTTTTAAAATTCACGTATGAGCCAAGGTATGTCCATGATGTGTTTTTTTTTCCCCAAACGATGCCAGCTACATTGTTCAAATCATTCTCTTCAAAAGTGAAGTTAGGTGGGAGCTAAACACGTTGCAAGCATCTCCCACTTAATACGCTTTAGATGGCAGTCTTCACATGGCTTTTATATTTAATGATGTGCAAAAGAACAAGGCTAGTTAGATTGTCCTCAGTTTCTGGCAAACTTTTATTTTGGGAAAAGGGCTTTTGTTGGATTCAGAGTCATAAAGAAAGTATTCACTAGGATATATTTGTGTGTGTGTGTTTAAAGTCATTTATCCTAGAACACCTTGATTAACTAAACACCTTGTCATCTTCAGAAAAGTAAAGAAAAGGTAATTTTGTGGTATTGAAGGCCCTAATCCCTGTGATTGTATGGAAAGCGTCATATTTTATGACCTATATTTTTCTATATTGTCCTGAAGGACATCGGGGACATCAGAAGAGCCTTCCACACTAATACTACAACCACAACAACTGTAGCCACTTTGATATCTTCCCAGTTCCCTTCCTTCCTGTCCTTCTTCCATGGGGCTTTCCACAGAGGTAGTTGCAGTTTTATCACTAGTTGCCCGAGACCTACAGACCTGCTCTTCATATTCCTATTAATTTACTTGTGCATTCCTGGGGGATTGAACTTGGAGCCTCAGAGATGCTAGGTGAGCATGCCACCACTGATCCATGCTCTGGACCTGTCTGTGTGATTGTGCACAAGTGTGTTCGCAGGAACACAGGTGGTTTATAACAACTAGCCTCTTTACAATTTAACTTATTTGGAGAACAACTTCGTTTAATTTCTTTTCTTTAAGATGAGACCTTTTCCCTGATTAGCAAGTATATTCCATTTTCATACAGTCCCACTTTCTGTTGCATGACTCTTTTGTCCTCAGCTGTTTATTCTGTTCTCATACCTCTGCTTATATTTTGGGTTCTCTGGCTTCTCTTCCTATCTTACCTTTCAAAATATTGCCTCCCTTCATGACATTTGCCCTGATTGCACCAGAATTACTCCCTTCCCATCTCGTTCCTTACTATCATGAGGAATTTAAGTCCTTTGGACAAATAAGCATCCAAAGAAGAAGGGAGAACAACCTGGAAAAAAATTACCAAGGAAAGGAATAATCTGACCTAATGCAATCTCTGAAGTCTCCGAAAAGATGATGGGACCCCACAATGACGATTTCTCCAGGACTATGATAACACTGCTAAGCTGAAAAACATCACTTAAAGGTCGGCTTTGGACTACAAACTGCTCAAAACAATTTCAAGGTAGCTAGCTGAGATGATCCAGCCTCACAGACTACTCTTGCTGGACTTGAAACAAACCCTGCACTTTCCCATTACATGGAAACTGGACAACAAATGATACAGCTACCTCTCCCAGGACTTGATGATCAACCCAAAATTTTCTTTTCAGAATTGCCTAAAGATGCCATTGCCCTAGACAGCAGGAAGTAAATTTAAGAACATGATGCACACATTCTCAAGAGGAGGTGAGGGTGATTTTTGGCTTTTCATTGAGTTATGGATGCTTGTCATTGTTTAGGGGAATTGGTTACAAGTTGTTATTGGTAGTGGTTAGATGAAAAGCTAAACAAAGGAAATTAGATTCAGGGTTTTTGTTTTGAAAAGAAAAAGGGGGACACAGATATGATAGGATAAAAGGGTAGATTATTGAATATACTCTGAAAAGAAAAGGGGGGGATATAGATAAGATAAAAAGGTAGATGATTAAATCTACTTTTAAACAGAAACTACTAGTTTTATATATTTTACATTGGATTAGATTTTGTATATTATATGCAAATTTTGTATATTGATCTACATTTGAGTTTAATTTTGTTAAAAATTATTGTACATATATTTCTAATCTTGTTCAAGGTATTGTATCTATACAGCTCATTTAATGATGTAATGCAAATTTCTAATCCTTGAAAGTTATTATTATCAACTATTTAGGATAATAAGGAAATGTAGGTTAGTAATTAGCCACCTATTATAATTAAACATTAGGTATGTTTTCAAGGTCAAAGGAGATATAGTTTAGATTGACAGGTCATCTTCAAACACATCAGAGATCCATAGAATATGGCATTTAAGATGTTTTAATAGCATAGGTTCTTTTTTGTGTTTTTATTTTTAGACAATGAAACATGTCTGCTCCTGGCAGCATCAAGCTACTTCAGAGAAGATAATGGACACTGAAGAAACTCCACATAGAGTTTACTTTCTTTGGGACAAAAGTAAGTCATTGGGCAAGAAAGTGCTCTTGCCTTGATTGTTGATGGTTTACTGTTAAAATTGGACAAGCAGGACACAAAAGAGAGTGGCTGCCAAACATGGTCAAGACAAGGAGGGACAGCCCTTCAGAATATCCTGATTCATAGAAAAGTCTGTCAAATATTCTAGACCTGTAGGCTGAAGATGGATGCCCCAGTAATGCAGAGGAACCTTGGGTGACTGTCCAGCTAACCAGCTGTTTCTGTCATTGCTCACATGCTTGCTCACATTTCCTGCTTACTCAGCTAATATTTCCTTCTTGGGAGTTGAAGACGAGACAGTTCTACTTATAGTTTTCCTTGTTTACCAGACTCAGACATTCACCAGAGAAATGTAAAGTATATAAGGTTGAAAGACAGAAAAAGATTATTTTTAGTTGGTAATACAAGTTAGAATAGAAAGTGAATTAGGCACAAGACTTTAGACTCACTAAGATAGGATAGTGGAGTATTTTCTCTGAATTTGTCAAATGCAAATGGACTAGATATTGTTGATGTACTTATTGCCTATATATATTGTATAGTTATTGTACTTATTGTAAAGTTATAGCCTTATTTTTTATTTAAGATAAAAGGGGGAAATGTAGTGATATTTGTTTGTGTTTTAACAAATAAAGCTTGCCTGAAGATCAGAGTGCAGAGCTAATCCACTAAAATCCAGGCAGTGGTGGCACACACCTTTAATCCCAGGACTCGGGAGACAGAGGCAAACGGATCTCTGTGAGTTCAGGGCCACCTTGGGTTACACAAAACTGATCCAGTCTAAAAGAGGAACAGAGCTCACACAAAGGTGATCCCAGAACTTGGGATCCCATGACTTTAACCCCAGCACTAGGGAGGTGGAGACAGGAGTGATATGGCTGGGCAGAGAGAAGAATATAAAGAAGACAGGAGCTCCGTGCAGTCTGAGGCCGTCATTCTGAGGATTCAGTCTGGAGATGCAGTCTGAGCACAGGATGGCCCCTTTGGTCTAAGCATTGGCAAAAGTAAGAACTCTCTATTGGCAACCCGCTCTGCTGTTTTGAGCCTTCAGCTTTCATCCCGATAACTGACTCCGAGTTTTTATTATTAATACCAATATAATTCATGCTACATCCTTATCTTTGCCCTGTATTTTTCCACCCTTTTCTTAACCCAGCAATTGGTAGGTGCTACACAAAGAGGTGGGGACTTGGTCTTGCCTTTGGGTCTCACAGTATTTTGCAGTAAGGGTGCTTGACAAGGCTCGAGTGTGAAGCTCGGCTGGCTTTCTAGATGCTAACTCACAACAACCTCAATACCAAGAAGACAAAAGGCTTAGGTCAAAAATGCTCATTCTAGAAATATTACCTGAACTGGTCCTGTAGCAAACGAACAAAGTCCTTCACTTCATCCAGATGACTGAAGCTGGGTAGGTGCGCTCCCAGCGCTTGGCAGAATCTTTCAGCTTCTTCCCAGGTCCTCTTTCTTATAATTCTTTCTATATGGAACACCTTAATGAAAAAAGAATGTTGTTCTTCTGGAATAATCATAAAATATTTACAGCTTTGTTCAGTCAAAGGTGTGGGTTCCTGACATGAATTCTTTCAGGTGTAAGGGAAGCGTAACGGAATGCACATACAGCAAACAGGGCAAGCCCTACCCAGAATGAACTAACTAAAGGCCCACACGGGGATGGCCACTGTCTCCAGGTGAGTGGCCTTCCTCAGCCAGGCTGGGGAAGTGCTCCAACAAGTACACTGCTAGGACTTCGAAGAGAAAGTGCACCAAGGGTCAAGGCTGAACAGGGTGCATAGGAACACTCTGGAAGACATATTCTGCCAAGAAATGTGCCAAAAGTGTAATTCTGAGCACCAAACACAGAAGCTTGCAGAAGAACAGGCCTCTTTTTCTGATTAAGAACTATCTATACGGGTGTGTGAACATCGACAGATGGTGCCAAATCAAAACCTGGCACTTTTGACTGTTTCTTTGATTTGTGATGATTAACTCTATGCCAAAAGAGCCCTAGCTATTTCAAAGAAGAGAAAGAAGCAGGGGGAGCAGGCAGAGAAGATAAAGCCACAGTTGTCTGATGGCTGGAGTGGATTCTTCAGTCCCCTGTACATATACTCTAGTCATGACTCCAGGAGGGAGGAACATGCTTCTCTCCACCTTTACAAGGGGCTCGGCCCTGTGCTTTGCTGAGGTTAGTGGCGGTGAAGTGAGCAGAAACCTGAAATGCACCAACCTGGTGGAGATTGCCTTCTTGGGCTCCAGAAATTTACTATGAGGAAAACAATCTGATAGCCAGCATCCCTTAGCCTGAGCCCTAGAGGGAAGGGCTGCGGACACCAGGTCACAGCCTACAGCCCAGCACAGCTAACAGCTGGAAGAATTCACAGCCAATCAGTCAAACCCTAACTGAGCAAGAGGTCTCTGAATGTGAAACTAAATGTAATCACCGTGCATTTTGGGAGTGGCATAGGAAGGTTTGTTTTATGAAACTAGATGAATGTTACAGGCTGTGGTGCTTTGAATGTAATTGGCCCCCATAATCTCACAGGGAGTGGCAGTATTAGGAGGTGTGGCTTTGTTGGAGTGGGTGTGACCTTGTTGGAGGAAGTGTGTAACTGTGGGTGATGGGCTTTGAGGTTTCTTATGCTCAGGATACCATCCAGTATCTTAGCACATTTCCTGTTGCCTTCAAGACATAGGACATTCAGCCACTCCTCCAGTACCATGTCTGCCTGCATGCTACCATGCTCTCTACCATCATGATAATGGACTGGACCTCCAAAACTGTAAGCAAGTCACCCCCATTAAATGTTTTCTTTATAAGAGTTGTCATGATAATGGTGTCTCTTCACAGCAATGAAAACCCTAAGACACAGACCCCAAATTATTTTTTAACACAGTTAGAACTGACTTTCATTATACAAGAAGGAATTTTAATCCAATAAGAAGAATGAGGGGCCTATGAGAATCCTACACATGATGTCAGCAAGCTGCCTGTCACTCAGCTTCTGGGAAGGAAAGGACCGCGGTGCTGCAGAAAATTATTTTAAGATATGTTGCTATTGTTTATACTGCATTTGTTTAACTCTTTACAGCTGTGATTCTTTGCCTGTCTAAAACACCTGATGGTCTAATAAAGCGCTGAACGGCCAATAGTGAGGCAGGAGAAAGGATAGGCGGGGCTGGTAGTCAGGGAGAATAAATGGAAAAAGAAATCTGGGAGGAGAAAGAAGGAGCAACTAGAGAACAAGGAAAAGAGGACTTCAGGGGCATCCATCAGCTACTCAACCAGTCACAGCATAGGATGGAAAGTAAGATAAAAGAAGAAAAGGAAAAAGCTCAGAGACAAAAGGAAGACAGGTTAATTAAAATAAGAAAAGCTGGCAAGAAACAAGCCAAGCTAAAGCTGGGTATTCCTAACTAAGAATAAGCCTCTCTGTGTGATTTATTTGGGAGCTGGGTGGTGGGCTCCCCAAAGAGTCAAAAGAGTAAAACATCACACGACACCATGGGATCACTCTGGCTTTGGTCTCTCTTTTGAGGGCAGGACATGGGTAGGGTGTGGGTTGAGCTGTCTGATATGAGAGTCCCATGATGCTCTGCTAAGGACCCCATGCTCCCAAGCACTTGTTAGGCTCTGTGTACTCACATAATTTGTGTAAAAACATGAACTACGTCGGGGNGGGGGGGGGGAGGATGACTCCACTGAAGGACTAAATGCGGATGCTACTTTACCTTAAAACAGGAGAGATTGGAGGGGAAAGTCTGCCAGCCTTGAGGACACGGCTCATCAGGCTTCGGGGCTGCCTCCTCGGGCTCCTGGGGGCCACTTGTTTTCTTGCATATTGAAAGGGCTCGGAAGCTTTTGCAGTTCTTCACTTCCCACCTGCCAAGAGTCTTTCCGCTAGACATAGCCACACACCCGCCTGGAGATGCTGGGGTTGAATTGGAAAAGCGAATTAAAAATTTGAATTTCGGAGGTTCAGTCAGGTGGTGGTAGCTCACGCCTTTAATCATGGCACTCAGGAGGCAGAGCAGGAAGATCTCTGTGTCCAAGGCCAACCTGGTTTATAGAGCAAATTACAGGATAGTCAAGGCTATGCAAAGAAATCCTGTCTTAAAAAACCAAAACCTAGGGGCTGGCTCAAAGGTTAAGAGCACTGACTACTCTTACAGAGGTCCTGAGTTCAACTTCCAGCCAACAACATGGTGGCTCACAACTATCTGTAATGAGATCTGATGCCCTCTTCTGGTCTGCATATATGTATGCAGGCAGGACACTGTGTGCATAATAAATAAATCTTAAAATAAAATAGACAAGTTCTTGCTAGATAGATAGTCCAGGCTGGCTCCAACCTTGTGGTCTTCCTGCCTCAGCTCTAAGTGCCTGGATTACAGACATATGTCACCAAGAAGAAGTTTTACCCATTAGAATATTTCTGGCTTAAGTGATATTTAGTCAGGATTAGCATCTATATTCTGCCTTCTCTAAGATAGAATATGTTATTATTATGCTCACACCAGTAGTCATGATCATGCATCACAGATTTTGTGGAGATTCTCCATTTAAAATATTGTGTTCTATTGTAAGACCGCACAGTCCAGTTTCCATGCTATAGAAAAATACCTTAATGATCACATTACATAAGATCATGCAAGAAAATATCAAACATTTGAAGAGAGAAAAGTAGAGTGACTTAGGACTTCTAACTTATTCAAAGCCAAATTTAAACAGCACTGGCTTGGAAGTCAGAAAGATCTGGATTTTATTAATTCAATAACCAGGTATATTTTATTAAACAAGTCCCTGAAGCCTCTATTTTCTCAGCTCTAAAATCAGATGGGACTTCCGAGGCCCTTCTACATCAAATCCTATTTTCCACAGCAAATCATGACCAATGCTTGAGGTTGTTTGGAGAAAAATGAACTAACTTTTGAAATAAATTCTACCTTACACTGCTTTCCTCATTTCTGCTCACTGAGACTAATACAAATAAATCTTTAACTCTGCAAGATGAAACTAGGTGACAAAGAGAGAAAAATGTAAAATACTTCACAGGAAACATCTAGATTTTACTTGAGATTTACATTTAAAAGATGGAAAACAAAATGCCACCCCCCCAAACACCAAAAAACAAACAAAACCCCAAAGTAACAACAAATAAACAAACAAAAACCAGCCCTCACACTCTTGGGGCTGGCTCTGTGTAGGCAGACATTGGCTTTGGAAAGCACTGGACTTCATGGAGAGGACTGGATAGGGGGTGGGCAGGCCTATTTCCGTTCCTGGCTTCACAGACTTCAATTCTGAAGATCACCGACTTCCTTATACCCAAACACAGGTGACAGGTGTACTTAGGAGGGACATTGTGTTCCACTGCTTCCTGGTGTGCCACATTGTTTCTTAAAAATTAAGTAGTATCTTCATAATACAAAACTAGAGTTTCCTCACATTGCACTTAGTATTCTTTTGTTGGCATCCTCCATGACACCCCCTTTAAGTCTCTTAAAACTAAAAGAGCAGGGATGGGGTCCTTCCTCTCTCAAACCTTGTCAGGAGGTAGTGTTATACTACGGTGCCCATTCAAGGGGCTTCATGCAGAACTCACTGAGGTTGACTGGTATGGGAGAATTGTCTGTATTCTGTCAATCATGTTTTAAATAAATGCTGATTGGCCAGGCAGGAAGCATAGGCAGGTCAACCAGACGGGAAGTAGGGACCATGAGAACAGGAGTATTCTGGGAAGAAGGAAGCTCTTTCCCAAGAAGCAGGATGTGACCTACCCCACTGAAAAAGGTACCGAGTCATGTGGCTAACATAGATAAGAATAATGGGTTAATATAAGCTACAAGAGCTAATAAAAAGCCTGAGCTAACGGGCCAATCAGTTTATCATTAATGTAGACTCTTTGTGTGATTTTCTTTGGGGTTAAATGGCTGTGTGGAACTGGACAGGACAGAAACCCCAACAAGCAGGCCCTCATGTTAGAGTTGACACTTGGTTTAGCCATGAATTTCTCATAGGTTTTTTGTTATTTTGTTTGTTTGTTTTGGTTGAACTGAGCCTATACCCTTTTGTTTTCCTCTATAGGCTATGTAGCTCTGGCTACCTGGAACTCACTATGTAGACCAGGTTGGCCTTGAACTCACAGACCTGCCTCTCCATTCTGAGTGCTGGGATTGAAGGTGTGCGCACCATGCCTGGGCCTTAACTTTCTCTCTCTCGTTTATCCTTCTCTACAAACGTCCTGCCCCCACCTCATCATGACAATCAGTTGGCATGAGTGTAATAATCTTTAATATGTCAGCATTTAGAATAGATATTGAATCCCAAGCATGAGAACAGCTTCTGATTCCCCAAAGCTCCCCACTCCACTTCTCACCTTAGAACAATGAGCTTTTGGAAAAATCATAAAATCAGAATCACAGGTGGACTTGGCACAATGCTCATTTACGGCCTCCTGTGAATCACCTTTCTGCGACTGCTTCTCTCTGTCCCTAGTGCCACACGGCCTTCTAACTGCCTGTGTCTCCTGGGAAACCCAAACAGACAGACACAAGCAAGCTTTGCAGACTGGGGAACGAGCAACTGCAAATCTGTTGCAACGTGAAAGCCTTGGGCTCAGCGCTACACCCGCTCTGTCCTTGTGAACTCAGCCCTGAAGCGCTGTCAGCTCTTAATCAAACACTCACCTGGTTCAAGAAAATTCCAGTTGGAAAAGGTCATAGCCTGCTTTAGTCCGCCAGTGACGGCCCAGCTGTACTCCCCGCGGGCATTGGCGTCTCTCAGGCCGGTCCAGAAGTAGTTCTGAAGGGACTTGTCGTACTTCTTCATCATGTCATTCAAGTATTCCTGCTCAAATCTACAAAAAATGGACCGATCTCGCAAATGTCTCACGGTTTTTGCAATAAAAATCACCCCCCCGAAACTGTTTAGGCAAACTCAGTTGAAAGTTTCCTAGTACACGTGTACTGAGGGTCACACCTGCTAGTGATGGTCAAGTTGCAGTTCGTTCCGAAAGGGACCTTGTTCTCGTAGATTTTGTAACAGTTTTCTCCATGTCTCTTCCAGCCCTAAGTAAGAAGAGGAATATCATCCCAGTGTTTGAGACTTAATGGTGTCCCTCCACCACCCCCCAAATAAGCAGGATTCTGCTACTCTGACAAACTCGTACAATCCAAGGAGGTGGAGGATGTGATTATTCACTGGATATGGCTGGAACCCATCACTTCTGTATGACTGAAACGAGGCATCATTTTCTTTGTCCTTGGTACCCAAATCACCCTATACTTCAGCTGTTAGTTGAACTATTTTTCAGAAAGAGCACAGTCACTGGAGGAAAGCTATCAATAATGAGGAGAGCAGCCATATTTGCAAACTGAGAGGGATCCATGACTAGGTACATCTTTTCTTACTGTAAGAACACCAATGTGTCAGGATTCTCTTCCTTCTTGCTTTCTCTCAAATAAATAACAGAAACCAGTGCTTTTACTTCCCAAGACTGAATTGTTTATACTTCAAATATCATCCTTAACCAAGGAGGGCTCATTCCGCTTCGGGAAATTCACAACGGAATTACTCACCTCCTCTGGAGGACACAGCCTGTCAGACAGTGTGTCGTTAGTTAGTTCTCCCTTTTTCTTGCACACATATCTGAGCTTCTTTTCACAGGACTGGACTTTCCACTGACCTAACTTTTAAAGAAGAAAACAAAAATACTTCTTACCAAAAAAATATTTGCCAGATAGTTAGAATTAAATCACAATAATTATGGGAGGCCAGGAAAGGTAGTGACTCAACCTATCATCCCTACTACACAGTACATACACACGCCCTTTCTTATAAGCTTAACAATGAAACCTTATGAAAAAACATTTAGTTGAACAGAGAAAAGTACCTCCCAAGAGGCCAGGATTCTAGTGACTTTCCTGTGACCCGGGGGCAGTTTGCTAACAGATTAAAATTCTTTGGGAAGCATAACCTAGTGTCTGGTCACATTTCCTCAGATGCATAAGGAAGACGGCGGTTATGAGAGCTATTATTGGGGGTCTAGGGTTAAAAGATTCTTTTAATTCTACTCCAGTATAGACATCAAAATTGTCTCTTTCAAATACTCTACATAAAATTAATTTTGCTGAATTGACTAAGTCGCATTGCTTCCTGAAGTGAAATGTTAGCGGCTTGACTGTGACGGGGGTCAGTGTGGAATTCGGGCAGGCTGTGGAAGGCTCTTTCTGTTCATTCGCAGCTTCCACTTTTGACAATATTCTGAGACATCTTGGCTTTTAAAGTAGGCCACCGAGTGTGACACCTTCTCAAACACATCCCCACCACTGAACCAGTTCTACACAGTTCTAAATGTGTTGCTTCCATTTAAAGCCTCTCTAGATGTCAGGGTGACAGTCACCCTGAGTACCAGGAGAGAGCTGCCTATAGGAAAGCCATCCAATCATAAACCAAAGAGGTGCTTAAATCCTTCTGGACAAGACGCAGCCTATTTTTGGTTCCTAAACGGAGTGCGTTCAACAAATGTTTAACAAGCTACATTTCAGGAAAAGATAGCTTTCTAGACAAATCTAATGCAATATTTTATATAAATTTAAAATATTAAAATATTTGATACCATGTAAAACTGAAATACTGAAAAGTGTTTTCCAATTAGCCTCAAATTAGGATTAATTCAAAACTTAAGCGCAGCATGGAAAGATAGCACCTCCAGGCTAACCTGTGCTGGCCTGCCAAATGTCAATCATAATGAGCAGAAAGGCCGAAGGAGGAGACTCAGGCCCTCGGAGACAGCAGGTAATCTGAGACAGTCTATCACACGAGCTCTATTGCGTCTGTATATCGTCTGGAGAAGGCAGTGAGAGCTCAGACTGCTTACTCAGCAATTGCCTTTACTTACTCCACTCAGTAGCTCTCAGAGTGACAAGCTGCAGGATTTTACCTCTTTCTTCTCAGCTCGCACACAAATTCCTAGCACAATGTAATAGCTCTAACAAAAAGACTATAAATAAGCCACGGGAGGCTCCTACCTTTCCTAAATAGGAAACACAGTTGGGAGTCTTATTGTAAGGAACACTAGGCTCATTCCCATTCCAGTACGTTAGAGTAACTTCCGTACCATCTGACCACTGGAACAAAGTGGGGCTGTTTATGTTCTTAAGGCCCGTCCATATTTCTTCTTTGACATCTGAAAGAAAAATGTTTTATTTGTTTGGTTTTTCTCCGCTGTATGCTGTAATATGTGTGTTACTGATTTTTACGTGCTGATAATGTCGTTTTAGAAGCTTTGTGGTATT
>LOEQ01004243.1:20503-52615 GCA_001685075.1 Bramus lutescens
GTCTTTCTGGGTCTGAGTTACCTCACTCAAAATGATGTTTTCTAGCTCCATCCAAAACCCAAAGTCTAATAAATTTATTCAATTCTGCTTTCCAAGAAGCTTATCCAGTTCTTCCTCCTCTGAGGTACTAGAATTTTCTCAGAGCAGCACTTTCACTATATATTCAATCTTCTGGTCCTCTGGAACTTACACACACACACACACACACACACACACACACACACACACACACCCTTGTTGCCCAGGAGATGTGTCATCCAATTTTATTATTTCATAATCAAGACCATCAGCGAAAGAAGGGAAGAGGACAGGGAAGTGTAAATAGTTTCCGTAGTGAGTCTAGTTGCCCATATGCTACTTGATGTAGACACAAAATATGGATGTACCCATGCCTGTGCAGGCCCATACAAACTGGAGAAAACCCAGAAAGAATATAAGAATGATTGTAAGGATTCTTACCACCATGTAGGAGGTCATAAACCTGGAAAGAAAGACTTTACCAAAACCACAAAGGAAGAATTTGAAAAATTAATTGAAGGCCCAATAGAAGAGAAAGAGCAATAGATGAAACGGTGTATAAATGACAAAGGGGGTGCTGACAGACATTAGGATGGGGAGCTTTATAAATTTGTTAAAGTATTTTTTCAGCTGTAAATTACTTAATACTGTTTCCTAATTACCTCCAGGGGAATAAGTATATTATTACATTATGTCCCTAGCAGGTGTCTATGTGTATGCATTATAGACTACAGGGTTTACACAGAGAGGAAACATATCCAGACTAGGAAGACTTCTCAAGAGCTATTTTGGCTCTATACAGTCATCTCCTCACTGAATACTGTAGAAACCAAATGCATAAAGCAGGACTTTTCAGATTTGCAAAGGACCTGGGTTAAGAAAGGAGGCAGACTCCCAGGACCCAGGAGCTAAACCTTCAATGCTGAATGTTCACACAGGGTGCAGGCAGTTGAGGAGTTGGTGTGGTGATAACCATGAAAATGTGAGACAATGGCCAGTAAGGCATAAAAATTTTGGGAGAGAAGGAAGAGCTTTGGAGAAGCTGGAGGGACCACAGTCTAGATACAGATATAAGCGTGGGGTGGGAACTTAGTGTTTCCCACACCTTTTTCAAGGAAGTAGATGGCAAAGATGCTTTATTAAGGAAAGAGAGGAAGGAAGGGTGTTTGCATAATATCCTTGAGGAGGCTGAGGGAGAGAACCTGGGGTTCATCTTTATCTTTTACCCCAAAGCACCCAAACATCTCTAGCACTGCTACAGAACACACTTGAAGGTTTAATCTAATGCACATTTTCCCCCGTTAGTAAAGGAGATTGATTTTCCAGCATCCCTGAAGAAGTCCCGGAAACTGAGAGATACTTCAGCTGCTCCAGATTCACGTCCCCTGATATTTGAAAGCTTTTTGTTTTCATGTCTACTTTCCTGCCTGGCTCAAGCAGGATACTAAGGAGTTAAGGAGTTAAGGAGTCCCCATCCTCCTTAACCACTGCAGATTCAGCTGCATCCTTCCTAGGAAGGTTTTCCAGCTACCCCCTCCCCTCCCAGGAAGCAATCGCTGCTCTGTATAATCCTGGCACTTACCTGCAGGCAGCAAGGACATACATAAAATGATCTTTCGAACTAAAGCCCTTATTCGTCTCATTACTCCGTTGTCTTTATAATGTGTGTCGACTTCACTGGAATTATAGAATTTAAAGTTTTCTACCATGTTGGCAACCCAGTGGTGTCAATTAGAAATGGGTATGTTCTAAATGTACTTGTTGGATAGATACGAAGGACAGAGACAGCTTATATGGTCAGGACCATCAAGAGCTGGACTTTTTCTCCACTTGCAGCCCTGGAAACACTCTGACCAACTTGAGGCTGTGCCAATTGCTACCTCTGCTATCGTGACAATAGAGAGCCTCAGACTAAAGGAACGGGCAAGCCCACTTTGGCAGGTGTTCTTTTTCCTTTTGTCTATTTTGAATAGGCACATAGTAGTTGTACATATATATGGGTCACATTGTGATGCTTTGAGGCACTGTATAATGACCAAATCAGGGAAATGGGCACACTTATCACTTTAAACATTTATCTTTTTTTTGTAATAAGAGCACTCCAAACCTTTTCCAGTTATTTTGAAATCTACAGTGTATGACTGTCAACTATAATCGCCCCATTGTGTCATAGAACGCCACCATTTGGTTCTGTCACTTGGTACCTGCTGAGCAGCGTCTCCCCACCCCTCTTCTTCCTACTTCCTGTTACTCTCCTCTGCTTTCCTTCCCCACTCCGCTCAGTTCCTATGAAATCAAGATTTTAGGTTCCATGTATGACTGACAGTTTGTGGCATTCACCTTTCTGTGCCTGGCTTATTTCATTTAACATTATGTCTGTACGGTCACAGATGCCAGCTTTTCTTTCTTTTACAGCTTCATAGTATTTCATCATGTATATATGTCATTTTATTTCATTGTTTGGTAGAGGTCCATGTAGGCCACTGTGAGCAGAGCTACAATAAACATGGGAACACAGGCATCTCCTTAGCATGCTCTTTTCACTTCCTTTGGGTCACATTCCTAGCACAGGAGCCGCTGGACCGTTCTATTTTTAATATTTTGTGGAACCTTACACTCTATTCCACAATTGCTGCACTCTCTTCTTCTTCCTCTTCCTCTTCCTCTTCTTCTTGTTTTTTTTGAGACAGGGTTTCTTTATAGCTTTGGGGAGCCTGTCCTGGAACTAGCTTTTGTAGACCAGGCTGGCTTTGAACTCACAGAGATCCTCCTGCCTCTGCCTCCCACGTGCTGGGATTAAAGGAGTGTGCCACCACCGCTCAGCCTTTACACTTCTCTTAACAGTGTGTAAGTGTTCTCCCTGTCTTCATTTGCTTTTCTTCCCCTTATTTGGTAATAGCCGTTATAATACTGAAGAAGTTACATCTTACTGTGGCATTGGTTTGTATTTGTCAACTTTACCTGTTGACTAGTTGTGTGGGTTTTTTAGAATTCTTTAGGTTTATAGCTGCTGGTCAAATTGTGCTACTGAGTTATTTGAGTTCCTTACAAATTCTGAATATTAACTTCATGCCAGATACATAATGTGCAAATACTTCCTCCTACCCTATGGACTGTGAGGGAGGTACATCTTGACTGTCCCAAGACCTCTGCTCAGGTGTGACTGTACACTTCTGTTCCTCCTTCCACAGTGAGATGACAAGCCTGATAACTTACATCTGGAGTGAGCCGGGAACGAGCTCTTCAACTGCATCAGGAAGACGGCGAATGCCCTAACCTGGAGATGTTGCCTGTGCATCTATATTTATTGTTGGGACACAGGTCAAGGTAACTCATAGTGAATATACTCTCAGGGTGAAGGCAAATTAGGAACTGTTCGTGCCCTGAGGTTTATGGGTTTCTCTTTTGGAGTTTTAGGGTCAACTGGATGGTTCTAGATTGTGAGAAGGCCAGCTACACAGGAGACATGAGGGGCCAAACAATCTAAATCTACCATCCCCTCTATGTATTGACCACAATAAAACTCAAAAGGAAAAACTAAGTAGATGCAAGGTAGGCAGAAAATCTAAAGAAAACCCTTTTAGACTGACAAAAAGGCTTATTTCTTCATTTGTTCCTGAAAATAGATCCCCAGTGTTAATCACTGTTTGTTAAACTGAAAGGCTGTTTGGGAATGATATTTTTATTAATATACATAATATATATTTCATATGTCATATATCATACATCATATATGATATAAATATGTGCATGTATGTACCTAATGTTTTAAATTTCCACTATACTGAGGACAAAACAAGACCAAAGTCCACTCTGTACATCCATGCTATTCATTTACTTTAGGACTTCTTTTTATAAATTACTTCTTTTATTTTTTGGGATTATATTATAATGATATGATTTCCCCTTTCCCTTTCTTCCCTTCAAATTGCCTCATATGCTTCTCCTTGCTCTCTTTGAAATTCATAGCTTCATTTTTCATTAATTATTATTACATTCATAGATGATATGTATATACCTACATAGCTACATGAAAACATACATCCTGCAGTTATCTGTATACAGGTTTCTAAACATCAGTTTCTCTCTAGTTTCTGTCTGAAAATGCATTTAACACATTATTATGTTTACATTCAATCTTGTGTGTGTGTGTGTGTGTGTGTGTGTGTGCAGATTTCAGTGCTAATGTCTAAATTTTAAGAGCGGCCAGAAAAGATATCGTCAAAAGAGCACGCCTGGATAAGAAATGGAGAGGAAGAAAACAAACACCTTTGCAGTCCCAGCTCTCTGCCCTACCACGTGCAAGTTAAACCTACCGGTAATATATGCTAGTTCAGCAGCGCTGTGGATGCTCAGCAAGTCAGCTCCTTGGTTCTGACAGGAGACATAAGCTTCTTTCCAAGAAAGAACTTCCTGATTATTAAACTGGTAGCAGCTTCCAGTCTGCTCATTCTTTTCCCAGTTACCCTCGCAGTCATTTTCTGTTGATAAAAAGATAAATTGGTGATCGTCAAATGAGGGCATAGTGCTTCCTGTTACTTGGAGTGCTTACTAGACTGCCATCTGGTTCGCATTTTCTTAGGCTGTGCCAAAACGGAGGCCGTCATTGCATGGGCCGTGTTTTGGTTCTTTCATTATGCTCTGAAATGGTAGTCAGAGCACACCAAATGACTCCAGATGGTTGGATCTTCCACCTTCCTCAAATCCCCTGTTAACTACAATGCCGGATTTTCACTAGTGTTCCCGTGTAACCTTTGCCTGAAGACGGGACTCTAATATATACAGGTGTGGAACACTGAGCCAATGGAAAAACACGCTTACCAGAACTTGGCAAAGATGTCTACAGGCTTTTCTACAGCCTGCAGAGAAAGAACTGGAAGCCCATGTGGGTGCAGACATGCTGCTTAAATATATTGAGCATAGAGACTCCTCTAGTTGGAAATTTAGTCCAAATTTCTTCTTAATATTTAAATAGAAGATTGAATACATGAATAGAATTGATATTATAGAACTCACATTACAGATGTATATACAGGCACATATTATACATAAATATAGAGCATCCATAGTATATATCTCTGTGTGTATATGGTACACATGTACACGGTTGCGCCTGCAGGTGCCTGTGCTAGTGGGTGTATGTTCAAGCAGAGGCAGGAGGGAGGCCCAGGGGTCTCTCTCTGTCAATCTCCATCGTCCCCTGAAACAGTGTCTACCACTTAACCTGAAGCTAGGCTGGTAGCTGGCAAGCCCCACAATCCTCTTGTCTTCACCCTCCATGGCACTGGGTTTACCAACAGGCATCCTCAGCCATGCCTGGCTTTCTATTTTTAAAATTGAGTGCCAGAGATTTGAATTCAAGGTCTCATGTTTACATAGCAAGCACTGTTACTCACTTAGCTACCCCTCCAGACCCATGGTATATTCTTTACAGGTATAGAAATGTGTGTTTCAAATAAAGAACCTGCAAACTGTACCCTGAGTAGTATAGATCTTGAGATAACGGGTTCAAAAATAAACTCAATTTCCTGTGTGGTCCCAGGGAGGGGGGGAAGCCAATTCAGGCTAGATCACATGACTTAAGCTCCACCCAGGGATTTCCAAGGGTCTTCCCTACCCCCAGTTACACATCAGATAGAATCATGGACCTTTACACTGGAAAGGCTCTCAGATATCCGCTGCTGAATGTGTAGATGGGGGACAGAGACCGAGATGTGTCTGTGGTGGAAGTATAATCAGAACACCTCAGCTTCTTTCCACCTATTGCCATAAATTTATTTGAGATAGTGTTCTCATACTACTACAGCTCGGGCTGACCTGAAGCTCACCATTCTCCGGTCTCAGTCTCACAAGCGCTGAGATGAAAAATGTTAGCTACCACACTTGGCATTTAATACTTCCTAACCGTCTACCACACGCCAGCTAGTGTGGTCTTTTGTAACTCTCACCTGTTTGCTAAAACACTGTCTCTGTTGTATACCAGACAACAACAAAAGCACTCCTTTGATCTGACCATCTCTCTAAAGAGGAGTGAATGCTTTAGTATATCCCGGATACTTTGCTTCTTGTAAGAAGCAACTAGAAAACATACTCCGATCAACACACGGGCAGGGCAGAGCAAACATTCTTACTAAGTTGGAGATGGTCCAAGATATGCGTCTCCTTCTCTTCCAGTCTTGGCTTCAGGCCGTCAATACACTTCATGTAGTCACCATCCTAAATATGGTTTTTCAGCCCATTTGTGACTGCTGCTCTTGTTGGCTTCATGAAACATACCAAGGTGACATCTTTCTAGTCAAGCTACAGACTCCTATGTTCCACTTTCTTCTCCCATTCATCTTTGGATGCTGTAGTTTCCCATCTGCTCATTCTGCTCATGCCCTTTCAGCTCTCCCTGATGTATATGAGCTTCTGTGATTCTCTCCCTCCTTGTTTTCCACAACCCAAACTGTCCTTCTTCTCTTCTTGATCCGCGTCTGAAGGTCAATTCCAAGCTGCATGTGACTTCATCCCCTTCCTGCAAAGGCGCATTCCTCATCTAGGATAGCATCTGTTGCAGACACTTTCAGGTCATCTCCAGCAACCCTTCTCCCCCTTTGCCTCATACAAAGGGTTCTCTCTCCTTGCTATTGGAGTTCACCAGCCCATACATACCTGCTTTTAAGCAGATGCCCCACTTTTGATCGTATTCATAATTTAGGGTAGTGGCACACCAGGGCCCATTATGGTCTCCATCAAGAATGCAGTCATGGTGCCACGTCTCACCAACCAAGAATGGAAACTCACAAGGTCTCCCGTGGGAATTCCCGTCTCTGGTATATATCTCTGCGGGATGGGGAGGAAGCAGAGGGGAGTTAGAAGCTGAGCAATCATCTCGGGATAGCTATTTTCTCAAACTTGTAAAAGAGAGAGTGTTGGTTTCATGTATGAGCCGACAGTACTGAGCAGGCTATTGACTGTGGTAACAGCATAGATTCTGACTATACTTTGAAAGCTGGGGTCTCCTTTGTGCCTAGAGACAAGCTTAGTTTTTGCATTGAGATTCTCAGTGTTTACCTCAAGGGTTGCCCACTGTGTATTTGGTGACAGAGTAAGATCCCTTTTCTGTGATATAAGCAATGAAAGACCCTGGCTTGATCAAGTCAGAAGAGACTGAGTCCAGCATGGGTGGCAGAGACAGCTACTTCTTCAAAATGGCTATTTTGATGGAAATTCAACTCTCCTCCATTTCTTTAGTGAGTGTGGGGCCAAAGAAATACCTGGAACCACTTATGCAATTAGACAAATGGACAAAGGATATCACTGCCCAAAAGGCTGTGGCTTTTCAGGAAGTGAAGGAAGAAAGCTGCTAGATTCCTGAGTAGATATTTGGAGAGAGTCAGGACATGGTAATTCAGCTTATGAAAAAAAGAACTGGACTTATCAGGGCAGTGATGGGAGAAGCTGGTGACTGGTGAGGTGGCAGATCCAGCTTTCCTTTTAACAATTTTCTCTGGTCCTCAGAGAAGCACTGGAAAACTATCACAATTTAGATATGCCTGGGACCCCAGAGGAAGTGCTCAATACTGTGCCAATAATAGTCCTCTTGAAAATATGTCCTACAGAGCAGCTAACCATGTATCTGTCATCTGTTTTTCTTTAGCTTCAGTTTCTTCAAGAACTCTGGTTATTATCCAATAAAAGAATGGCCATTAGGGAGAGTATAGTCATCAAGTCTCATTAACCTTAAGCAGGCTTTTGGAGTCCCTCAGAAAGTCTCATGGATTGGTTTAAAGTATGCATAAGATAGCATTTGATCCCACCTACATCCTTTATCATTCGCCAGTGCTCACATGCCTGAAGCAGAGACTGAAATTTGGAAGGTATCAGGCCGCAGTACAAAAGAAGTGAGAACTGAAAATGGGGTACAGATCTAAACTGAGAACTCCCAACAGAGGAATCTCAAATGGTCAAAAGGCACTTAAAGAATTGCTCAGCATCCTTAGCCATCAGAAAACTGAAATCAAAACAACTCTGTAATATCATCTTAAACCAGTCAGAATGGCTAAGATCAAAAAACACTAATGAAAGCTTATGCTGGAGAGAATGTGGAGTAAGGGGAACACTCATCCATTGCTGGTGGCAGTACAAACTTGTACAACCACTTTGGAAATCAATATGGTGGTTTCTCAGAAAATTGGAAATCAATCTACCTCAAGACCCAGCAATACCACTCTTGGGCATATACCCAAAGGATGCACACTCAAACCACAAGGACATTTTCTCAACTGTGTTCATAGCAGCATTATTCGTAATAGCTAGAACCTGGAAACAACCTAGATGGCACTCAACTGTAGAATGGATAAAGAAGATGTAGTACATTTACACAAAGGAGTATTATTCAGCGGTAAAAAAAACAATGGCATCATAAAATTTTCAGATGGATTGAACTCGAAAAAACCATCCTGAATGAGGTAACCCAGACCCAGAAAGACAAACATGATATGTACTCACTCATAAGTAGATATTAGACATAAAGCAAAGAACAACCAGCCTACAGTTCACAACCCTAGAGAAACCAAGAAATGAGAAGAACCCTAAGAGAGACATACATGGAGCCCCCTGGGAAGGGGAAATAGACAAGATCTTCTGAATAAATTTGGAGTGTGTTTGTGTGGGGGGTGGGAGGACAGGCAGAGGGGAGGGAGGATAGGGAGGAGGGAGGAGAACATAAGGGATCAGGAAGGTCAAGTTGGGGAAAGGACAGAGAGGGAGAGCAAGGGATGAATTATTTTGATTGAGGGAGCCATTATGGGGTTAGCAAAAAACCTAGCACTAAGAAAATTCCCAGGAATCCACAAGGATGACCCCAGCTAAGACTCTAAGCAATAGTGGAGTGGGTGCCTGAACTGCTCCCCCCCGTAATCAGATTGATAACTACCTAATTGTCATCATACAACCTTTACCCAGTAACTGATGGAAGCAGATGCAGAGATCCACAGCTAAGCACTGGGCCGAGCTCCTGGAGTCCAGTTGTAGAGAAAGAGGAGCGATAATATGGGCAAAGGGCTCAAGACCATGATGGGGAAAACTCACAGAAAGAGTTGACCTGAGCTAATGGGAGCTCACTGACTCCGGACTGACAGCTGGGGAACCTGCATGGGACTGAACTAGGCCCTCTGAATGTGGATGACAGTTGCTTGGCTTGGGCAGTCTGTGAGGTCACTGGCAGTGGAGCCAGTATTTATCCATAGCTCATGAACTGGGTTTTTGGATCCCATTGCCTATGGAGGGATACCTTTCTCACCCTAGGTATGGGGGGGGGCTCAAGTGATATGACAGACTTTGTTTACTCCCTATGTGAGGCCCCACCCTCTCTGAGGAGTGCATGGGGGTTGTGGTGGGGGGGAAGGTGGGTGGAGTGGGTGGAGGAAAGAAAGAGGGAGCTGGGATTGTTATATAAAATAAAAGCTTGTTTTTTATTTTATTTAAAATAAACACACACACACAAAGAAGAAGTGAGAACCATCTAGATGCTTTCTGAAGAAAATTAAATCTTTTGCGGGTTGTTGATTTTGTTTTCCTATGCCACATGAATGGCTTTCCAGACGACAATTCTGCTAAAGAATGTGGTGGCCCTTTGTTTTATAGGGAGCATGCGCATCACATATGTTTCAGATTTGACCACATGAAAAATTTCCCAGAGGCATGCATTCCTTTAATCCCAGCACTCCAAGAGGCAGAGGCAGGTGGATATCTGAGTTCCAGACAGTAGAGCAAGTTCCAGAATAGACAGAGCTACATAGGGAAATCCCATTTTGAAAAACCCAAAACCAAAAGCAAAAAAGAAAAAGAAAAAGAAAAAAATTTCCCCAAGACACATGACTGGTCTTCCTTCCCTATTATGATTCTGAGAGGACAATCCTGGAATGTGATGCAATGCTGCCTCTGCTGGGAGTGTCAGGTTTCCCTAAAGCTTTTCATTTCCCTGCACAAAGTGCTTTCCGACACATTTCTGTACTTGGTCCTCACCACAAACCTGTAAGATCAGAGTTGTTGGTGAAATTCCCACTTTTGAGGAAAAGGACACATTTGGTGGCTTTTCGCGAAGCACTGGATAAAGGCAGCCTCTTTGACTGCTCACCGACACATAACAACAACTTGACACCATTGACGGCTTTTACAGGTTTCAAGTTACACATGGCTCAAAGACAATTGTCATTATCCAGTTCTCTGGGTCACACAGTGCCTTGTAAACCAATGAGCAAACAACAGCCATGCTGGATACAGGCAGCTAACTGATGCTCTCTGTTAATTAGGCATCTTGTTTCCACTTGCCCCTTACTGTTGATGGACCACCCACACCCCATGGGTTTTCTCCGTAAGACAGCTTCTCCTGACACGACTCCTCTCCTGGTATGTGGGTCTGAGGTGACAGCGTCTTCAGGCTTGCAGGTGAATGTGTCATTGACACAAATTTGTGAATCAGGTGTTCACATGGAAAACAAATTGCCTTAGCCATCAGACAACTAGTTAAAGAGTTTGGCATGCTTCAAAGAGTCACCACGAGCACATAGTTCACAGTTACTCCATTCTGTGCATGAGTTAACAGACATGTATGATGTGAACATGCCAGTTAGGTCAAGATATCTTTTGATATAATTGCATACAGGAGCTAGTTAAAAGCAATTCATAAAAAATGTTACAGTTAAATTATTTTTCGTATAAAGATAATTTATATGATGAAGTTTGTGGAAACCCAAAACATAATGGGAAATAAATGTTAATATAGTCAATGTAAAAAAATAACTAGACTACAAAAGCTAAGGGAGCAACAGGACACTGTTACTTGGAGAAACAAATCCTAATTTTGATCCCCAACTTGGCTACAACAAGCTGGGTGACCTTGGACTTTATTTGGTTGAGACTTGAATACCCTTCTTTCCTTATTCCTATTTTGATAGTCAGCATGGTTGGGCATGGGCCCAAATCGGAAGCTAGAGAGACCTGGAAAAGGTCCCTCCCTTTCAAATAGGAAGGGGCACAGGTAAATTTTAGAAGTTAGAATTGGCATTTAAGTTAGAACTTAATATCTGGTTAAATTCTAGTGGTGGGATAAGACAGGACAATTCAAGAGGGACTTGGAGATGCCCATCTTGCAGAAAGTGAGCAGCTCTGGGAAGGGTGGCAGCTTTGGCCTCAGCGTCTGTGCAACTAAAATCTGATGTGAATGTAAATTAGGTGGCTAATCTGAGTTCCAGGTCTGAAAAGTTTTTAACATTTCAAGTATTACATTTAAAACAAAGCCGGCCTGGCTCTGTCCCTCTCCTGGGCACTGTTGTGGAGGGTTCGAGGCCCCCCTCCTCATTTTTGTGCTAGTGATCATGTTAGCAGTCGTGTGGATATTATTAATGCAAAAATAAAACACATAAAATAAGAAAGAAAATAAGTTTCAGTGAAATGAAGACCCTTAAGGGTCTGAGGGAGTTTGAGATTCCAACTGTTCTCTCAAAAGTCCCTTGGGCAGGAGGACAATAAAGTCCTGCCAAGGGAAGTGATCCTTCCTGATCCCCAAACAAACAAACAAAACGAGCCATTCTTTTGGGTTCAGTGTTTTCTTTTGGTTGTTGCATTAGAGATTCTATGTTTGTATGTGTGTGGGCACAGACTCCTGTGCATGTGTGAGGCGAGGTGTTGACACTGGTGTTCTTCCTTGATCACTCTTCCCCTAACTTGAATCCATAGTTTGCTGACTGGCCTAGACTGGCTAGCCAGGGATCGCTCGCCTCTACCTTGGGGGCAGTGAGATTATAAGCAGGCTGCCACACCCACCCAGGACTTCCATGGGTGCTGAGGAGTCAACTCTGGGTCCTCATGTTTGCACAGCGAGCATTTTCTGCACTGAGCTGGCCCTCAGGTAACAATCCTGAAGTTCCAAAGGAAGCTGGCCAAGAGAAACAGTTTAGTGATCCAAAGATTAGGAGTTAAAGGAAAGGAAAACCCCATCTCCAAGTCTCTAATACTACCTCATGGAGAGCAGAACTACATAGGCCTGAATTTATTTATTTATTTATTTATTTATTTATTTATTTATTTATTTATTTATTTATTTATTTTTGATCTTCACAAGAAATAAGAAGAGATCCTCTAGGCGGAAAATCCTGAGCAGATCATGGTTAGAATGGGGAATTAAGTTGCCATCCTAAGTCTATGGCCAAGTTTAAGAGGGGTCCTTTATCTTCCCTTCAAACTCATTGATGTTGACTATGGCCACAAACTGAGGAAGGGGGAAGAAAGATCTTAAGGGAGGGGGAAGAGTAGAATACAGGTGATGTGGAGGGAAAAGAGAAATAATGGGGGGTGGGAATTAAGTGGGGATAAGAGTGGGAGTCTAGAGTGGAAGAGGGATTTAGAGAAGAATAATTAACACTTAGGAAGCTTATAAAAGCCATACAAAACCTACTTTTAAAGTAAAAGTTTCATATAAATGAATATCTACATATTTTCATATGCAAGAATCTATTTCACCTTACCCTACACAGAAGCCAAAGGTTGCAAATTAAAGGCCCAGTGCCAATTGTGTGACACTTCCCCTCAAGTTGTTGGTCAGAGGAGTCCCCCAAATCCCCAAACAATCAGGCTACTGACACTGCTTTCGGTTGCCCAACAGAACTTGATGGTCAGACCCTGTTGCTGAAGATACCACACATGTTGGTCACAGGATGTGGAGAAATCAAGTTGGCACAGAGCAGGAAGTTTTCACCTTGCCGGATAGCTTCCATAGTACTGGAAGATGTTTTCTAGTCTGCTAGGAGTGGGAGGGAGTCGGCCAACAGTTTTACCCAGCTATGACTGCTGTGAGCTGCAATGTGTGGCAAGAAAATGCCTATGGGTAGGACAGTGGTACAAATGTAATGGGTGATCAATAAATTCCTGATTGGATTTAAGGCCCACTCCATAGGAGGAAACACACACTTGGCATGTGAATATGGTCAAGAACCTCTGGTTGGAGAGCTTACAAGTCCAAGGGAGAATCTACTATTCTTCTGTGAAATGGACATAATATAAAACCTCCATTTAAATTTATACCTCTCTACCCGTTGATTAGCACAGCTCTCAGACCCCATCAGCCAAGTCTCTTTGTGCAGTTGTGATGGGGGCCAACACAAAACCTCAAACTAGCCACGTGCACAGAACAAGTGGAGTGCTCAGCCGCAAGCAGACCATCTACAGCACACCCCTTCTTAAGGCCTAGGGACCAGCCCAGAGGAGGGGATGGAAAGATGATAGCAGAGCCAGAGGTCCAAGAGGATGGGTGTGCAACAGTGTCTCCTGCACACGACAGGCCTGCTGCACTCAGGAATGTGCAGCTGCTGTGGTCGCCTGCAGAAGATGTGGCCCAGGTCCAGCTGGTTGACATTCTAGCATGGGATAGGAACGGGTTCTTGAGCCCCCATCTCTAACTGAGCAGCTATGGACAGTTGATGGCACCTGTGGCAGGGAGAGTCAGTTTTCTTGAAGGATGTGTTACAGATAGGTTGACTGTATTCCAGAGGAAGGTCCCACAGTTGGGACTACATGAGCAGCAAAAACTGGAGTCAGTGAGTTACTACTTAGAAAAAAAAGATATGAATTTAGAAGCTAAGTAGGTGGGGGATGGGCCTGGGAAGTATCTGGAGAGGGAGGTGGAAATAAAAATGATCAAAACATGTTGCATTAAATTCTTGAGGAGTAAAAGTATTTTTCCAAAACTGAAGACTCATTGCAATCTAGAGCAAATGTCAAGGCAATATTCATATAGTTGTTTTTGGAAATGACCTAAGAAAAGTTCACACTTAAAATGTCAAATCATAAAGACAAAGAGCAACATGTGATACCTATTCCAAAGATGAAAATATTATAAAAACCCATGAGACTTTCAAAATATTTCCATTATATTAAATTTCCCAGGCATGTAAAAAAAACACTTCTTTTTCTTTCTTATTTTCTTTTTAAATTTAGGATTAGATCAATATTATTAGATTATGTGCCTTTAGCTTATATGAAGTATTTCCTATCAGTATATATAACATTTCTTTCTCCCTAGCATTCAGAATGGCATCATAGAAAGTAAACGAAGCATAGGATTCAAGAACTGGGTTTACCACACCAAAAAGCTGTGTGCCTCCTGATAACACACCTAAGCTTTTCTAACTCTTATCTACGAAGGGGATGGATGGGTGGTGTACCCAGCAGCCTCACAGGTGTATAAGACTGCAACTCACGGTGCCTGCTCACTGTGACTTCATTTAAACTCAGTCATGGGGAACCAAGGAAAGCCTGAGTGAAAAGTGTATTGTTGACCTGGGCACAGCCACGCCAAGGGCCAATACCTCAGACCCACAGAAAGTCGGCAAAGCCTTCTCCATATGGATCAGGCTGTGAAAGGCAGGGCTTTCCTGTGGTTCAAGTACAAGTGATTACCTATGATTGACTGGTGCCTGTGCAAAGACAAGCAACTGCAGGTTCTTCTTTGTGGGCGTTTAAAACTGGAGACTGCTAGCCCACAGAGACCTCCTGCAGCCCCTCCCGCTGTGCTATTCCTGACAAACACACAGAGTATCTTCAGTAGATAGAACCACTCCATCAGACTACATACAGTTCACTGAACCCAGTTAGGCTCCCAGGTCTGAGCTGTGCTGGGTATGATATTTAATGCCAAATTAAACAACCATTCCAGCAAGAGGGTCCAAATCCCTCTCCTGTACTCACCATGGTAAGGCTGCTCACAAAGGCTCTCCCTGGAGCCTCCCTTCTTCCAGACAGCGGACGAATTGGTGCTGGCTGTGGCATATCCGTCTCTCAGGGCCAGCCTGTACTGGGCAGCACTGTACAGGGAATGGTGCTCACATTTCCACCACAGCATGGCGCTGGAGTCACAGCGGAACATGCGCAGATTATAGGTGGTTTTGGTAATATCTAGGCCCAGGCACTTTTGGGATTCCAGGTGAAAGAGACGGTGCTGGGACACCCACTTCCATAACAAACTTCTGGTGTCACTGCAATCCTGCGCCACTATCCAGTCGGACAGTGGCTGGATGCACTTGTCGGTGTTTTCATCCATGATGGTGAATGGATCATTGCCTGGGACAAGACAGAGAAGGAAGACATTTCAGGATTCTGAGTCACATGATCAGTGCACCTTGATCCTGCTTGTTTGTGGAGGAGAGTGATTAGCACAGGATGGCCCCGACCCTTGGGCTTGGTGAACTCAAGCGTTTTCTGAGGAGTGAGGGTCAGTGTGTGCGAAGGGCAAGGCTTCTCAAGCCAGCCTGCTTGGCCTTATACTTTGCCTCTGTTGTGCTATGAGATCTGAGCAAATTATTTAGCTTTTGTAGTTCGGATTTCTCATTGGTGAGGCTGCACGCACTTCACGCTGTGGAGGTGGGGATGTGGAAAAGAGCTGACCCACATCAGCAGGGAGTGGGGTGTGCCCTTGATGTTGCTATTCCGCGGAAGGTTCTCTGTTTTGCCTACACAGCAACTCCTTAATGTCCCCTTTTTCCCCCACAAGCAGTCTGTGGCCAATGAAAAAGCATCCTGCGTCTACCTGGGACCACACCTCTGTCTTGTAGCTTTAGTGTCCACAGTACAGCGACCATGCTATCGGAACTTGTTCTCACTTCAGCTCCTTCCCAGTCACCAATTGTGGAGGCCGGGATCTATGTTCCTCTGGCTCAGGACGAATTACGGTGGTCACGCAAAGGGGAATCTACTCGAAAACCACTTCTCCCGAGCCTTCCATGGAAGCCTGCGAAAACCACTTCTCCCGAGCCTTCCATGGAAGCCTGCCTCATTGAGGTCCATCAGTGGAGATGGGAACGCTTTCGAGAAGTCAGGGGTAGAAAAATTGGGGTAAAGCAATGGAAGGAAATAGAAGATCTGGGTTCTGAGGGTGGTGAGGCTGTGGCCAGGAGAGACAGGGGCTGGGGATTCACCAAGTAAAGCACCTGAAGGAGACCAGACAACTCGAGCCACCAGGTCCAAAGTCTGGCATGTGTGGACAAGAGAAAATAAATGGGCAGTAACCAGTGGACGTGGAAGACTAGTGATGGGACCTCTCGGACTGATCTCCCGGCACTCTGCAGGACCTGGGGAAAACCTCAGCAGAGATGGAGATAAAAGTTCTCTCAACCAGGTGGTGGTGGCGCATGCCTTTAATCCCAGCACTTGGGACGCAGAGGCAGGTGGAGCTCTGTGAGTTTGAGGCCAGCCTGGCCTACAAAAGCTAATTCCAGGACAGGCACCAAGGCTACAGAGAAACCCTGTCTTGAAAAAAACCAAAAAGAAAAAAAAGTTCTCTCACCTTAGTAGATTGGGAACTCAGAACCAAATCTATCTGATTTTCTAAAAATAAAGTGATTCGGTGTTTCTTAGACACCCACGTTGGAGGACCAGGATTTGCATGTATTACAACAAATCACAGCGAAACGTTCTGGTCAGTTCTTTTACAAAAAGAAAAAAGTATGGCTTAGATGGTCACGGTGATGAACCTAGAGTCAGCCTATTTTAGAGAAGCTTAAACAGTCATTGTCAGCGAGTCAAAGTACAGCAGAACAGCGCGAAAGATTTCAGTTCTCAAAAGGTGTTTTCATTCTGAGGTCAGCTTCACAGCTTACCAACCCTGAAAAGTTCCTCAAGTCACCGGTTAAAGACTTAAAACCAATCACGCTAGGCACTGTTGGCTAGGGGGGAAATTTCATCACGGAAGCCACAGCTACAGAATTCTATCTGATCGTGTGGGCTTTGGGTGGAATTTTTCTTTGTTTCACTTTAAGTAACAGCAGCAGCAGCAAGACAAACAATGAGAAATAACAAAGAAAACCTGACAGCGGTGGTTATTTCCGCCTTCAAATTTGAATTTCAAAAAGATCACAGGCTGGTGTGCTGGCTCCCTGGTTAAAAACACTTGTCACACAAGTACGAGGACATCAAACCCGCCTAAGAGCTGGACCTGCAGCATGAGCATATATAACCCTAATGTTCCCACAGGAAATGAAGGCAGAGACAGGAGATCCCAGACAGCTCTCGGGTCAGTTAGCCTGGCATACACGGCAAACAAGCAAACAAAAACCAAGCCAAACCTATCAACAAAAAACAATAGAACAACAAAGAAAACTTTTCTCAAATAAGGTGGAACGTAGGGCCCAATAATCTCCCTTTATAGTGCATTTGGTGTGTTATGTGCATGTATACACACACACATACACACACACACACACACAGATAAAACATTGCACGGGGCTGCTGTTAGGTGGGTTTGGGCAGCAGCATCTGTCCTCACTCTTTCTTCTTTGACACCTCTCTGTCATCTTTTCTTTGATGGTCATAGGTTGGGAAGATAGTGAGTGAAAAGGAAGATTTTCTCTTATGTGCTTTTCCAACACATTCAGTTGCCCCTCAGATACCTGATTTATCCTTTTCCTACACTACTCTCTCCCCCGGCTCCAAATACTTTGTGTTCCAAAGTGTCACAAGCTACAGCAGGTAACACATGGCTTTCCCTCACTGAGTTCTTTCCTGGACACTCAGCTCCAGACTCTCGACGCCGAACAGGCTTCCTGGGGAAGCGGCAGCTTTGCTTACTTTTGAAGTTCTACGCTTTTCAGATTTCTTAATAAATTTCACTAGCTTAGGTCCAAGTCCGAGTGTGGTGGAAAGGGCAGTGAAGCAAAGTATTGGATTCCCCCGACTGAAGACCGACTTTTACGACCCGTTCGCTGGGAGATTCGCGGAAGCCACTTCCCTCTCCCAGGATCCTCATATCTCCGAGTATCAGACAAAAGCTGTGGAATATAGGTAAACCATTGTAGAGCTGGCATCCCACGCTCTCACCAAGTACCGGTGCCCTAGCTCCCCAGGCCTCAGGAACCTTTGCTAAGGTCATTGCATATTCTTCTCGCAGATGTCCACATTACTAGCTCACACTGCTATACTGCTAGTGGCATTTGAAGTCATTCTCGTGCCATTTACAGGGAACATGTGGAGTTACATAAGTCCTGCTTTACCAACACTTACTGGAAGAAAGTTTCACTTTTCATTTTCTACAATTAAGCTACTCCCAGGACACTTGCGGACTTACCAACTTGGTAGGGAGCAGACAACAGGTGGGGTGTGGAATTAGCAGAGAGGAGCAAAGGAGGAGCTGCCAAGGATCTTAAGTAAGTCGTGCTTTTGAATGTAGTTACGTGTGTTAGACTAAACTTGCGCATGAACTGAGTGCGTAATCAATACCAACGTTTCACACATCAACGAGATTTCTAAGGACAGTGATTCATCATTAATGCTTTAGGAAACTTATCATTAGCCTTCATATATATTGTATATTAAGTATTAATAAACAATATCTTTGCTGGGGGGAGAGATTTAGTCTCTCATCATAGTTTTCTATATCATTTTTATCCTTAAGCAATAGCCGTTCAGTCTGCTTCAGTTTTGTGGCATTATGGGATTGTGGATTGAAGAATGGGAAAGAAACCCGATAAACTAAAAACAATTTCTTATTTAGAAAAAATGTTTTATAAGGTCATATAAACTATTTGAGAAATTCAATGTATTTTGTGAAGGTAACTGCAATTTTTAATGACTATTTTTTGGTGCTATGCATCAAATCCAGAACCTTGAGCAGGCTAGGCGAGTGCCTTAGTGCTAAGGTCCTTCCGGGCCCCCAAGGGGGCTTCTGTCCATAGCTTTATAGTACACACTGTCCATTTTCCATCTTTGCACTGATCTCCAACAGAGTTCTGACATTCCCCTCCAAATCTGTGTTTGGGACAAATCGAAAGGGCAGAGGTTGGTGACAAAGAAATGTTAATTATATCTTGGAGTCTTTTTTATGTGCTTCATTTTATATAAAGATTTTGGTGACGTTTAAGGGAATAACCAAGGAGCACTGTCATAATTGACAATATTTTTTTAGCATTATTATTTCTAGCAAGGAAAAACGCCGCTTTCAACATTTTCTCGTTGTCTAGTCATGAGGCCTGTTGTTAAGCCCTGCACAAAGGGCTCTGCACATCCTGGGAGGGAAGCTGGATGTGAGCATATACCCATTATAATACCCATTATAACCACAGACCCACGGGAAGGAAAATGGCGTGGGGAAGAGGAGAGGCAAGAGTTGGTGGCACCCATCATTCCCAGGGAATGTCAAAGTTTTCTTTGCTAAGTGTTTTGTGGTCTCTGTCGAGTGTAAGGAGCATACAGATGTAGGAGAGACGAGACTCACACATCTGGGTTTGCTAGTTCAAAACAAGTCCTAGAGGGACAATGGGATCCATGGCAGTACATTAGGTATCAGAAAGCCGATAATCCTGATTAGGTGATGTGGCTGGGGAGATGCTCAGAAATCCCTGAAGAATCACATTACTTCATGGTGTTAGCGCTCCAAGAAGCAAAATAATAATAATAATAATAATAATAAATAAAATAAAAATAAACTTGGCATCTCCCCAAGAACAGATAGATAGTCTTTCAGCATTTGAGTGGTCAGGACCAGCTGCCCAAGCCTCCTGCATTCATGTGACCATGTGTATGCCATTGCTAGCATCCTGAATCTGACCCACTGCCAAACAAACTAACAAAACAGATGGAAGGTCAAACTCCAGTTCTGGGCTGGAGACATGACTCAATGGATGAGAACGCTTGTTGGTCAGGCATGAGGACCTGAGTTTGAATCCCCAGTGCTCATATTATATTAAAAGTAAGAAAAAAAAAAAAGAAAAGAGGAATCCCTGCAACCCCACAGTCTTGAAGGAGAGACAGGCAGAGAGATCCCAGGAGCTCGATAGCGGCCAGGCTCGACAAAATGGTGAACTTAAGGTTCATTGAGAGACCTGGTCTCAAGAGTATAAGGTGGGGAGTGATAGAACAGGGGATGGGACACCCTTCTCTGGCTTTCTGGCACGTGCGCGTGCATGGATGTGAGCGCGCACGTGCATGCACACACACACACACTATCACACCATGACTGTATGTTCACCCCAATATAAAGCCACAAATCTGGCCTGAAAATGAGAGAAAACCAGCAGGGCAGCTGTGAGAAGTGAAGAAGAAGGGATGCAGTACAGGGGAACAGACTAATTCTTTGCTTTGGGTCAGTGAGACAGAATAGGGACCATGGAGACTGGTGTGCTAGCCAGGGTTCTATCGTTGTGATTAACACCACAACCAAAAGCAACATGGGGAAGAGAGGGCTTATTTCAGTTTAGTCTTGCATATCACACTCAGGGCAGGAACCAAAAAACAGCAGCCATGGAGGAATGCTGCTTACTGGCTTGCTTCCCCTGACTTGCTCAGCCTGCTTTCTTTTACCATCTAGGAGCACCTGTCCATGAATTTGGAAGATGCTCTAAAGACTTGCCTATAGGACAGTCTGTCTGATGGAGGAACTTTCTCAATCAAGGCCCCTCTTCCCAGGAAACAGTAGCTTGTGTTGAGCTGGCAACAAACACATAGACCCCAACCAGGCCATTGGAAAATTAAGGAAATCAAAAATTTGTGAGGGAATGAAACAGGACTCAGGATGGAAGGCAAGAGAGTGGAAGGGGGCATGGCTGGAAGGCAGCAGGTCAGCACTCTTTTGCTGGAAATTGCTGCAGGTCGATTTTTCTTCTTGGGTTGTGCAGCAGACAGAATTGAACTCTCATATCAGTAAACTATTTTACTACTAATATCTCCTTTGGCGATTTCCAGAGCAAAGGGTCAAAGAAAAATTAAGAGGAGTGAGTCAAGACAGGACTCATCAAAGGTTCTTTTCTTGGTGCAGGGAGGTTGATGACACCCACCCTTTCAGGAGACTTCCCATAACTCTGGGCAGTCTACATCAGAGAGTAACTAAGTTTAACTCCAAAGAAAACAAGAGCCACACCCCTCAAATCCACCTTAACCATCTTCAAGAGAGCAGAAGCAGTGGGTTAATGTTTACAGCCTATATACAGCACAATCAAGTAACAAGGTCATTGACACACCTTTTGCTGAAGCAAAAAGAAAGTAAAAGCAAAATCTAACTGCAAGATCTAAGTGGGTTGGTGGCGCTGGCACTACCCTGGGCTTCACAGAAGGCATCCTTTCCCCACTGACAGGAAGTGACCTGCACTTCTATCTGGGGTCAGCTGCCTGAGTGGGGAATATTTGGAGATAATAACCAAATTAAAAGGGCCGCTGCTTCAGGTGACAGGGAAGGGCATCCCAAGACTCTTGGCTGACTTCTGGAGACGATGGTTGAACGTGATTTCCTTTTCAATGCGTTCAGTGCCCGCAATGAAGTCAGGATCTCTGGGAATTCCTTGCAGTGTGGGTGAAGGTTCAACCTTATCATGAAGGGACCAAGATAATCAAGGGGCGACAGGGATGCAAGGGGAAATGGGGAACCCCGGGGAAGCATGATTTTAGGGGACAGCCGAGGAACAAGGTGCAGAGAAGACTCTGAGAAGACTGTGGTAAGGCTTCCTCTATGCAGAGGGTTCCTTCACACCATATGGTCCCTGCCCACCGCTCTCCTACGCCAGACCTCCCCGTTTGTCCACTCCAGAGACAGAGAGCAAGGAGACTGTGACCTGATCCAGAGGAGGCAAACGCTCAGAGCAGCAGCGTCGAGGCCACCCGGTTACCTGAGAGCTCGGAAGGCTCCGCAAGCTCGAAGCATCGCAGCAACAGCACGAGCAGCCCTGCTGCACGGCCCGGGGTGGCCCAGCGAGTTCCCATCTCCCGTCCCAGGCCTCGGCTGCTCACACCGTCTCCTGGGGTGAGTCCGGCAGGGCTCACGGTGCCGCTGGGGCAACCTCTGGGGCGTGCCCGCCCTCGCCGCCCTCCACCAATCAGAGATGCGCCTCGAGTCCCGGACCGAGCGGGGGCGTGCTGGATTCCCCCACCCACTGCAGACATCTGTGAGGGCTTGGGACCTCCAGAAGGCGGGAAGAGCGCTCAGGAAGACCGCAGGGCATGGGGTACCGGCTCCCCCTCTTCTGCAGCAAAGTTGGGGAAGTGCGGCTCTGTTCGTCTAGGACTTGCCCTTCGGTGCAGATAGACAAGGCCGGGAGAGAGAACTTCGTACCGTGGAGGGCTGGAAATGCGCACCCAACCCTGCCCACTCCGGCTTGGAGAAGTGTACGCTTGGATCAGTGGAGTCTGTGGTCAAGCCAAAGACCTCAGTTCTACTTAGCAATATCTTAGTCACTTTGGTTACATGAACAAAGATAGAAAAAAAGGTCCTTGGAGGTTGACCTGAAGTTGTCAAACAATATTGAAAGTAACAGTTATTCCTGCCACTATACTACTTTTTAAGGCGTTTTAGCCATTTGTCCTCTGAAAGCTTTTTTCTTTGGTAATCAAGTAGTAATAACCAAGTTTAAATGTGGAAGTCTGTATCTAGAATATGAAATTCAATCCTTCTTATTCTGTCCATTGGACAAATGAACTAACTTGCCTAGAGGTGGACATTTTATATTTTGAACTCATATTTATTGATTGGGAGTATATACTTGAGATAGCCCACATCTCTTTTCCCGAAAGGTGCCTACTGTCGTCAGAATATATCCAGGTCAACTTTCCAGGTTCCAACTGTCCATGTGACTCCAAACCCACCCTGGTTCCGTCCCCTTCTCCCAGACTCTGGTCTTGGCATTTAGTGGCTACAGAGGGCACTTATCACAGTAAGTAGTCATGAGCTGGGATGCTAGAACGGCTTCTTAGCCTTCTGGGGTTTATGGAGTTGTGGGAGAGATGAAGCCTCCACAGTAACTCGGGGCAAAATGCACAGGAACATCAGACAAAGGCAAGAAAGGCAACTGATCAACAGGGCCTTAAAATACAGATGGGAACCAAGGGAGGAAAAATGTGACAGAGCAGAGGTAGAGAAACAAGAATGCAAAGTGGGGTTCAAAGTCCAGAGTAGGAAGGGAGGGAGAGAGGAAGGAAGGGGGGCGGGGAGGGATTAAGTGGAAGGACAACAGGAGATGGTGTTTGTTTGTGAATGGCTTTCTCCCTGGTAAGGCTCAGACAGTAGAAAGACTTAGTACAACACCTGCTGCAGCTCCAGTATGCTCGCCCCTGATTTGGAGCTCCTTGAAGCGGGTGGCTGTCTTGACAAATACACTTTCTACTTTAAGAGAGGGGTTCAAGACTCTCATGAGAGTGTCAAAGAAGGCAGTGACCCCCCTCCCCAAGAAAACTCCCTCTAAGATAAAGCGAGTCCCTCTGTGATGTGACCCTTGCTCTTTGACTCCCTTCCTACATATTCCTGTTTCCATCAACCTGTCAAAACTGGTCTTGTCTCTTCCAGTTTCTGCCCAAACTCATAACCAAAGCACTGCTTGCTGCAATTGACACATGCTGGCAAAGGGAAAACCAGTTTTCTCCAAAGAAGTATCACTGGGTTGATCAACCAGAACCCAGGGCAGGCTCCATGCCCAGTAGTAGTTGGCCAGGCCCAGATGAACTCCGTGCTACTTCTGTGCTCTTTTTGTTTCGTTTTGCTTTGGTTTTTCTTTTCTTATTAGGCTTTTGCCAACTTTTAGTTTTGTGATTTTTTTTGTCGTTGTTGTTGTTTCTTTTTGGAGAATTTTGATTTTGTTTTTTTTTTGCTTTTTGTCTTGCTTGAAAGCAGGAGAGAGAGAAAAAGAACAGGAAGTCAGGGAGCAGGGAAGTGAGGAGGAGCTGAGAGGAGCTGTGGGAGAGGAAAAGATTCAAAACATAGTGTATGAAAAAGTTTTTACTAAAAGAAAAAGAAAGTGCCTTTTTTTTTCCTTTTTAAAAATACAAAACCTTACTATGCAGTTCAGCCTGGCCTTGAACCCCTAAACCTCCTTCCTTAGACTCCTGTAAATGGAGACTGTGCTTTCGTTTTTTGGCCACCCAGACTCAAATAACCACACAAAAACTTATCAATTACAACGAGGTTTGGTCAAGGGTTCAGGCGTAGTTCTAGCTAGCTCCTAAATTAATCCATTTCTATTATTTTGTATTTTACCACGAGGCTCGTGGTTTGTTACCCCACACCTTGCTTCTTGGGCGGCTACATGGCATCTGCCTGACTTGACCTTCTTTCTCCCTGCACTCAGTTTTGCTTTCCCCGCCTAGTTATATTCTGCTCTGCCATAGGACAAAGTAGTTTCTTTATTAACCAATGGGAATAAAACATATTCATAACATACAGAGGGGAACCCCACATCAGACTCCCAAGTGCTGGAATTATGGATGTGTGGCTCCACAACAGGTCTAGGATCCCCCCACCCCTGCTCTCCCTGCCTTATTTCCATTCTTCCCTTAACTTTCTCACCAGAATTCACTTTTTATCTACATCTGCCTCTCAGAATTATCCCCTCCATCTGCATAACGCCACCCACTCTGTTCACTCTGCCTTTGGCATCGAGCATTGTTGTCCTGGTGTTCTTTGTTCCTTTGGGTCTGTGTGCACAGATACTCTGCTGTGGCTACTGCTAGTGATGACAACAAAAGGTGGTATATTTCTCAGGTCGCTCCCTTATTGTCATCTTTGTTAAGAGATCGGTCTTTCCAGCTGTAAGAGGGGCCAAGATCAAAAACACTGAAGACAACTTATTGTGGAGGGGTTGTGGGTTAAAGGGAACACTTCTGCATTGCTGGGGGGAATGCAAATTGGTACAGCTGTTTTGGATTTCAGTGTGGCAATTTCTCAGAAAATTAGGAAACAACCTACCTCAAGACCCAGCAATAACACTTTTGGGTATATACCCAAAGGATGCCCAATCATACCACAAGGTCATGTACTCAGCTATATTTATAGCAGCATTATTTGTCATTGCTGGAAACTGGGAACAACCTAAATGTTTTTCCACCAAAGAATGGATAAGGAAAATATGGTACATTTGCACAATGGAGTACTACACAGTGGAAAAAAATGACATCTTGAAATTTGTGGACAATTGGGTGGATCTAGAAAACAACATATTGAGTGAGGTAACCCAGACCCAGGAAAAACAAATATCATAACATTCACTCATAAGTGACTTTTATACATAAAGGAAAAAAAAGCAACCTACAAATCACAAACCCAGAGAACCTAGAAAACAGTGAGGACACTAAGAGAGATCTAATCTACATGGGAAGTAGAAAAGGACAAGATCTCTTGAGTAAATTGGGAGCATGGGGACCATGGGAGAGGGCAGGAGGGGAGGGAAGAGAAAGGGAGGGGAGCAGAAAAAATATATAACTCAATAATGACAATTAAAAAAAAGAAATCAGTCTTTCTGAACTGAATGGTGTGGATGACCTTCCATTGCTGCAGGGTTCCTAAACATCCTGCCCTCTTTCCTAACAGAACCCAGTACCTCTGGGTTAGATAATTGTGGCCTGTCTTTCTACTTCCCCCAGTCCCTCCACCCCTCCCTTAATTCCTCTGTCCCTCCATCCCTCTTTCCCTCTCTTTCCCCCTTTGTCCCCCCTCCCTCCTTCCCTTTCTATTTCCTTCCTTTCCCACTCCTTTTCTCTCCATCCCCTTCTCTCTCCTCCTCCGCCCTCCAGAATGTCAGCTCCATGGGGAAAACGACTGTTTCCTGACTTCTGTGTGTGGAGTATCTGGCATGGGGTCCTGGATGAATGAATGAGTGGTAGAAGAAGCCTCATAAAATGGTACAGGCAACAGGTGTTTATGTATTTAGAAGACGGAGAAATGGGCTTGGGCAAGAGGAAGGGTCTTCAGATACTGGACTGGATGTCCTCAGATGGCTGCATTAAGTCGTAAAAGACAGTGGGGAGGTAGCAGTGGGAACGGAGTGGCATCTGCAGATCTCTGGGTACCAGACTACTGGAATAAACATTTCTCATATTCAATCGAATTTAGTAATCACCCTATGAAACAGGCATTCCCGGTACCTTCACTTTGTGGGTGTGGAAAATAAGAACATATGGAGGACTGATATCTGGGTCGAGGTTAATAACCACAAGCTAAGATATCAGTGGCACTCTCAGTAAAGAACTTGGTGAGCAGATGAGATAACATTTAATTAAGTACAATAAAATAATGTTCCCAGTAACAGTTAAGGAGGAGATGAAATGAACTCTTGGGGCTTCTAAAGTCTTGATTTTAGTGACAAAATATTCTGTACCTAAAAATCAAGAGTTGATATGCTGTAGGGTTTTTTTTCTGGTCATAGCTGCTGCCTTTTTTTCCTGCCAAGATAACCACTGCTTTGAACTATTTATCAATCCTTTGTGCTCTCTTTTCAGTGTTGGGATTCAAACTCAGGTCCTTAAATATGCTCAGCATGTGTTCAACCACTGATATTAGACCCCAGTTGATTATTCCTTTCCTGGTAGTTGTTTTTTCTTTCATAACATTTATTTAAATGTGTATGTATGTGCATGTGTATCTGTGTCACTATTGTGGATAAGCATTCCCATCGTTGAGCGCAGTCATCAGCATTTAAACCCTTCTGTGTTAAAACTGTGCTTCCTTAACTACTAGATGAGATTGGACATAACTTCCTATGCTTAGTGGCTGCTTGAATTTTCCCCCTCTGTTCTTGGGCAGATTGTTTGCCTGTTTTCTCTGAGTCATTTCCTGCTCTTCCCTGTTTGAATTCCAGGGGGCTAACCTGAATTTCCCAGACTCCTTTGCCCATTGCCTATTGGTTAGGTTCAGCCAATGGGAGTCCCTCACAAGAAATGAGCACTGAGCCGAAGAAGCAAGGGTATTATTTTCCTGTCTTCCTTGGGAAGATGTCTACCAGGGGCTGTGATCCCTTTGGGGCTCTGGCTCCTATCTGGGATCTGTGCTCTCTGACTCAGTTTCTATCAGGCAGTTCTTGCCATGCCTCTAGCAGCTTTTGTGTGGTCCGATCTCCAGGGTTCTAGCTCCCACAGAATAGCCATGGATCCTAGCACCGCTTCCCTAGTAGATAACAGTAGCCTCTTCTAACTGATGCTTTTTAGGAAGCTTTCTTAACACATAGTCGGAAAACTTCGGTAGTGAGTTACTTCCTTATGTTATCTGTTGAAGTACTTAGTGTGGAATTTTAAAAGGTTTACTGGACCTTCCCAATACTGATTCAATGTAGGAAAGAGTGGTTTCTGAGACAGCATTCAAAACTGAGATGTGAGGGAGAAAAACTAAACACAAAGCACATCCGGCATCCTGAGTAATTGTGTTGCAGAGAGAGCCAATGTGGGCTGCTCTGAACAGCATCAATGGCGACACCTGTAAATGGCCTCAGGTGTGGTAAGCAAGAATCAGGAGGTTCAGATAAGGACTGGGTTTAAAAATAAATGTTAAACAATTCCCACTGCATCATGGTAATGAAGATCTGCTTTCATTCCTCGTCATAACTAAACTCTTGGGGATTATAATCAAGATGTAGGTGGACCTCAAAGGGCCCAGTTTAAGGGTATAATTCAAACAGGTTCATATACAATAATAATAAATAAACCAAACTTCCTTCAATAGGCTTTAAGCTGTGGGATTTTCCAGTGAAGAATCCTTTTGTTAAGAACACAGACTCAAAGGGCTGGACAAGGAATGGATATGGTTGACCCCATCCCTTGTTAGCTTAACCACGCAGAGACTCCAGGGATTGTAAATTAAAGACAAAGAAAGAGAGGGCTAGAGAATTCAGTATTCAGTGTGAATACAAGAAGCGTCAGAGGTTAGATATGTACTCCTGGGGCTAGCGAGAGTCCAAAAATGCCGATGAGAGGAACTCCAAGCCAACTGTCTAACAGAACAAGAGAAAAATCTGGGCATAGAGGGATAGATCATAGATCAAGGGAATGCTTTTGTTTGTTGGACTGACTTATAAGTGTCAGGAATGTGTATGGGATGGAACAATAGCTCACAAACAGTGACAGTTCTCTAGGAAGCACTTTTATCACACTTGCAACCCATGGATGATGATGATGATGATGATGATGATGATGATAATAACAATAATAAATAATACAGCAATTTCAGAAGAGCAGATCATTTCCTGGATAGAAGAAAAGTGGTGAAGGGACAATTTTATGTTGACAGACACACGTGTTCTCTTCTCTGCTTTGATTTTTACACATTTGTTTTTTACATAGGTAATTGGAAGAACCTTGCTCATAACTAACTGAAGTCATCATCAAAATCTATCTCAAGAAAACAACAGCTAAGAGGATAAATAACCACACCCCAGGAGACTTAGTTCTTTAGGGAAAATGATCATGCAAAACATTAAAAAATATTTTTCCAACTTTAGCACAAGAGAGAGGCAGTTTTTTTTTTTTAACATTGGGAGTCAGTTTGATGTGAGCCTTTACCAAAGCTGACTCATAGCCCAGAGACAAGGTTAGACCATCTAACCTTTCAGGTCAGTGGTAGCTTAATACAGCTGAGTTCTTGAGTTTTGTCTTTTTGATGTGAGGTTCCACTAAGAAATTTTAGCATCAAGAAGTATATTATGACATCACGGTACTTGCCATCATCACTACTGGGTTTTGTTCACTTATTACTACACACACACACACACACACACACACACACACACACACACACAGAGGTTCCTACACTCAACAGCAATTAACTGCCTTTAATATCTCAGGCAAAGCCCCCATCTATGATGGCTAGCTGACAAGCTCAATGTCATGCAGCTCTTGTGCAGATGGCCACTGCTGTGTGAATTCCTGTGTTCAATGGCTGTGTCATTTCCAGAGACAGCATTTCCCTGCGCTCCTCGGTGTCCTCCGGCTCCTATATTCTCCTCTTCTTAAACATTCATTGATCCTTGGGGTGGGAAGTGACACAGATGTCCCATTAGGGGCCAAGCATCCAACAGTCACTCGTTCCGAGCACTTTGACCCGGTATAAGTTTCTACCTTCTCCATCACCCTCTGCAAAAAGCTTTTCCGACGAGGGCTAAGAGCAGCACAAATCTTTGAGCATAAACAAACATTTAGAAGACAGTTTGACAGCAAGTTACTTAGCAGAACATCAGTGGTGGGTTCTCCTCTAGGGCCTGTGACCTCTCCAGCCATAGGTCAAGCATGTCTTAAAATTATTTTTATTTTTAGCCTTTTATGTATAATTTTAGAACTACACTAAAGTTGGAGAAAATAGTGTTCTGAATTCGCTGTTCCAAGAGCCCTCCTCCAGCAGCTACAAATGCAGACTCTCCTCCCCGTGCTTGGTTCCCGACAGGCTAGTTTAAAGTCAATGGCAGAGGCGGAGTGTTTCATCTGCAGAACGCATCGGCACAATGTGAAGAGGCCTGGGCCTGAGCACAGTTCACTCGCAGAGTGATTGCACACCAAGGAGTGCAGTCTCTGGAGCACGCCACACACACACACACACACACACACACACTCACACACATCACTCATACACATGCACATGCCAATCATACACATTACTCATACACACACACATACACACACCACTCATACACACATGCACACATACCACTTACACACATCACTCATACACACACAACTCATATACATGAATTCTCATGCACAATCATACATACACTCACACATGCACACTCTCACATACACACATTTTAATACATATTCTCACATAGACACATTCATACACACTCTAACACATACACAAATGCACATACCACTCACACACACATGAACACACACAAACACAAACACACCACTCATACACACATACTACTCATACACACACATGTTCTCACACTACTAACTCATACACAATTACATATACACTCACACACACACTCGCTTATATACTCTCATACACATAAACACACATATCTAACAGTTTTTCATATAGACACACTAACATACACTGTAACACACACACATGCACACATTCACATTAAAGCCTTCTAAAAATAGAACCTGAATGCATGATTTACCTAAACTCATTGGCAATAATTCCTTATTTGTTCTTAGTCCTGTTAAATAGCTATTCAATGTTTGTGTATCTCAAATTACCTTAAAAGGGCCTTGCTTAATGTTGACAGTTTGTTTGAATCAGAATTCAAGTCAAGGTTTTACAAATTAAGCCTAGGTGCTATATACCTTAAGTATCGTTAAATCTTCAGAGACCTTTTTGGGCTTTTTAAAATTTTTCAAATTTTATTCTCCTTTACGATCACTGAGCGAAAAAAAGAATCCCGCTCTTGGAGGGCGCTGCAGTTTGGATCTTGGTCACCCACTGTTGTCACGTTTAGCATGTTCCATTAACCTTCATATTTCTCACAAATTACTGTTGGGCTTTGGAGGTTTAGATTCAATTTATTTTTAGCAATACTATTTCATATGTTTTGGGCCATCCTATCAGGATGTACACATCATTCCTGCTCATCTGATGATGCTAGCAGCCCTGATAAATGACCTGAATCTATTCATCTGTTAAAAATGGGAAAGTATAGAGATATTCTGTTACTTTTCATTTATTAGCTGAATGCTTCTTTTAGGAGAAACACTCTCTCTTTAGAAAGCTTTTATCTATGAGGTTATAGATCTAATCACTTACCTATTTTCCTTATATATTTTGAAAGTAGGAAGGTGGTCCCACAGTGTCCCCGAGAGACAATGGGATTTTAATACTTTATTCATCACTTAAATACACGTGATGTGTTTCAGATCCCTTGCTCCTTCTGCTGCCGTTGATGCTGCCCCTGCTCCGTGATCACTCAGAGGAGACACGGATGTAGGAGTCTTTCAGGCTTCTTTGTGACCCGGATGATGATGTCTCAGCAACCATCTGTCCATTTCCTGTCCCAGACTCCAGATCGGCCATTCCTCGATTTCTTTGCTTTTTAGCAGAAAGTGTTAGAGACCACTAGTAGGCATGGGAGTATTCGTTCTTGCTGAGTTGGTCCCTATTTCCATTGTAGAATTTGGAGTTAGAAAAATGTGGGTTTTAGCCCACTCTACAATGTTCTAGATATACTGGTAAGCAAGACACTCAATCAAAGTAATTTTTTTCCATTTTCAAAAGAATAGATAATAGCAATAATAGTTATTTGCTTATGCTCAAAGGCAAATTTGAGGGCTCAAAATCCTTTTGCTCCCATGGCGCACCTCACTGTCCTCACTCCCACAAAGGGGTGAGGGGTAGAGGAAGCCCACATCATACAAAACAGTGGAGGTAAGCTATTATTTGATGGACCTAAACGAGAAAACTGGTGACCAAAAGGTTCTTTGAGACCACGTATAATAGTTTTTTTTCCTGGAATATATAAGTAGGTAAGAAATAACTAGATACTTTGATATTTGCATGGTAGTGCTGCTATTCTCAGAATTTTACCAATTTAAGTTCCCTGTTTGCAGCACCCTATACTGAAGCCAGCAATTGGCTCACCATCTCATGTTTCCTGCTTGTATTTACATCTTTGTGAGCTGAGACTCCTTATTTTGACGGTCCCTTTATGCTTTTAGATTTTCACTTCCCTTAGACTCTAGGGCCTAGAGCATATTTGACTATGTGATAAGAAACAAATAATATTTTTATTTTAGTTAAGGATACCAAACTCATTCTTTCCATATTGTCTAGTAGTACCACCTGTGTTATGTAAACTTACCCATAATTTTCGGGACAATATAAGGGTCTGTATATAGTTTCATTAAAAAATTTCCCATCTGCACCAATAGTAACAAAATATTTTTATACATTATATCTTTTTTCTGTTTTTGTTTTTTGTGGTTTTTTGTTTTGTTTTGTTTTGTTTGAGACAGGATTTCTCATGTACCCTGGCTATCCAGGAACTCACTCTGTAGACCAAGCTGGCCTTGAAAACAGAGATTCTCCTGCCTCTGCCTCCTGAGTGCTGGGATTAAAGGTGTGTGCCACCACCACTCAGCTTATATCTTTACTTTTAAATTGTTTTTCTTTTCGAGAAAGGGTCTCATGTGGCCCAGGATGCTTTTGAGCTTACTGTGGAAACATGACTTTGAACTTCTTTTAAAATGTTATTCACTTATTTAGTAGGGTGTGTGTGTGTATTGGTGTACACTCAATCACACTCACATACACACAGAGGTCAGAGGAGGATGTTGTGTATCTTACTATATCACTCTCTGCTATATTCTTTTGAGGCAGGATCTTTCACTGAACCTCAAACTAATCCGGCAGCCAGTGAGCCCCAAAGATCTTGTCTCTTC
>LOEQ01004243.1:75568-88018 GCA_001685075.1 Bramus lutescens
GGACCTTTGGAAGAGCAGGCAATGCTCTTAACCTCTGAGCCATCTCTCCAGCCCGACAATTATTCTTTTGAATCAGAAATATGCAACTGCTACATAATGTAATGACTTTAAAAGTGAAGTCTTAAGATGTAGAAAAAAATGAAAGTAGATTGTCCCAGTGTGTCAGTTACACAACAGAAGTAGCAAAGAGCCGTGACTAGGAACTGTATTTACTGTTAATAGTCCACAAGGACTATTAACTTCGTGTTGTATTGCTAACGATCCCAGTTTGCTGTGCAGAAACACATTCATATTTTTTCTCAGAGCTGGGGTTACAGATGTGCACCACTGCATCCCATCCCATCCCAGAGCTGGGGTCACAGATGTGCACCCCTGCATCCCACCCTACCCTTATGACTAGTGGCCACTAGCACCAAGGCAGTTGACTGTACTGGTTGAAATGCACACTGAGGCAAGCTTGGAGAAACCTTATGTTTATCACAGGACTATACTTAATTTCCATAGCCACTGCTGTCTTTTGTGTATAGTTCGTCTTTCTGGGGTAAAGTGTCATGAGCATAGAGACCTCCATGACTCGCTCATACCCAGGACCGATTCTAGAACATAACATCTGTCTTAATAGGATGTTCAGTAAACATTTATATGAGAAGTAACTTTTCAATCTTGATTATGGAGCCACCTTTATTTATCAGAAATTAATAAAGGAATATCATACCTGTGACTTTTTTAATTTACAGAAAGTATATGTTAAATTTTTAATTTGTGTGTGGGCATGTAGAGGCAAGATGTTGACAATTAGGTGTCTTTTCCACATTAGTTTTTCAGACAAAGTCCATCACTGAACCCAAAATCCATCAATTTGGCCAGGATGCCTGGTAAATGAGCTTCAGGAATTCACCTGGTTTTGTTCCACCCCACCCCAGAACTGGGTTACAGGTGTGCACCCCTGCATCCCACCCTACCCCAGAGCTGGGGTTACAGATGTGCACCACTGCATCCCATCCCATCCCAGAGCTGGGGTCACAGATGTGCACCCCTGCATCCCACCCTACCCCAGAGCTGGGGTTACAGATGTGCACCACTGCATCCCACCCCACCCCAGAGCTGGGGTTACAGATGTGCACCCCTGCATCCCACCCCACCCAAGAACTGGGGTCACAGATGTGCACCCCTGCATCCCACCCTACCACAGAGCTGGGGTCACAGATGTGCACCCCTGCATCCCACCCCACTCCAGAACTGGGGTCACAGATGTGCACCACTACATCCCACCGTACCCCAGAGCTGGGGTCACAGATGTACACCCCTGCATCCCACCCTACCCCAGAGCTGGGTTCACAGATGTGCACCACTGCATCCCTCCCCATCTTAGAGCTGGGGTCACAGATGTGCGCCCCTGCATCACATCCCATATTAGAGCTGGGGCCACAGATGTGCACCACGGCACCTGGCCTTTATGTGGGTAATGGGGTTCTGAACTCAGGTCCTCGTAATTGGACAACAGGCACTTTACTAACTGAGCTACTTCCCAGCCTCAGATATCATACTTTCAATCCTTATTAACCAGCCAATGGCATCAACTAGTCCAACACAAAAAGGAGATAGTTTATTTAAATGCACAAAGTGAACATATGACAACTGTATCTAGGTTACTACTGCAGAGTCATTTTAGTATTTCTCAACATCACCTCTAGTTTTGTTCTAATAGGAGTATAATTCAGATCTTCACTTTTTTTCTCTTTAGGTTTGAGTTACATATTCTGTATCTCCCAGTTAAGATCATTATATATTATTTTATTGCTTTAGTTTTAAATAAAGTCCATGAACTTTACTGATATTGAACTCCCATTGCAGTTCTTTGAACTTACCTAGAAAATACCTTTAACATGGTAATCACTTAGCAAGGGAGGGTCTATGCCACATTGGTGCCAGGCCTCCTTAGCCTTATTCCCCAGGGAAAGGTGAGTGCACTCTCCACCTGTTCTGCAGCCTCACGACACAAGACAATCAGATACAGGACAATCAGACATGACAGAGAGTCAAGTTAAGCAGGACCTCAGTTTATTACTGTGAGCATCTGCTTATACAGGTTAAGTGACATCATAGGGGCTGATGTGATGTGGGTGTACCTCTAGCCAATGAGAGACAGCCAAGCCCTCCCTCTGGCTGGAGGGGCATCTACCTAGATTTTGCTCTCTCATCCCCACTCGGTAGCTTTGAGACTATCCTTCAAACTCGAGCCAAGCTTTTCTCTGTCCTACAGGCCTCGAGATACAGGCCTTGAGATAATTTTGGCCCAACAATTGTAACCGTACGGTTGTTCCTGAGAGCGCCTGCATACCAAGATCTTTTATTTAGGAGAAAGTGCTGTTTCTCCTGTGTAGCTTAAGAATCAAACCTAATAAAAATTAATGTCATCCAAAGTATCAGCTGAGAGCCCAGAACCTGGATGTTTAGATTCAAGACTTTCCCAAACCAGGCTATTAAAATTGATTGAATTAGAATCAAACAGAACACTGATTCTTAGAAGCACCTTCCCCACAAATAAAGTCAGAGCCCTGCCCCCTTTCTCTATGAATGTATTGAGTGGACTTACATGTCTGAATGTGTGCCAGATTGCCTTGAGAGTTCTCAATGCAGGATTCTTTTTAGTAGTTCTTGTCTTTCTAAATAATAACCCAATGCCCCTTTTCAGAATGGGCCACAGTTAAAGGAAATGAATGCATTAAACCTCATCTGCTTTGGTTAAAATTAAAAACCAGTGCTTGAAGAATAATTGAAACAGGGGCACAATTCACATTATCATGGCATCTTGTCAAGGGGCAGTGCAGACAGGACTCCCCTCGTGGCCGCCTTTGTTCCTTTGTTCTTTATAGCGAGAGCGTTCTCTCGCTTCATCCTCACTGGCTGTTCTTCTCGAGATCAGAGATGTGGACGTTTTCTTCTAACTGTGCTGTGCTGAAGCTGAGTGTAGGGTAGTAAAGGCCCCTAGACCCTGTGAGTCTCTGGAAGAAGCCACTGTTCTGCTTGTAGATCCAGAAGCAGAACACGACAAAGGCCAGGACTGCTATCAGCGTCAGTGAGACTGCAAGAGGAACGATGCTGTGGTTTCGTCCTGGAGGGAGACAAAGAGAAAGAGAGTAGATACTGCCACACACCTGCTTTCTGTCTTATTGACTCTAAGGAACAGCTAAATATTCTCTCTTCTTCCAAACCTACCTTTTCCTGGATGCTCCATTACTGCTGGAACATCTAAAATCAAATAAATAAAAAAATTCTTAAATTCAGTAAAGTTAGGTCATTACTGAGACAAAGCAGGAATCGAACTATTGCTCATACATCAAATCTAGTGGTCAGTATTGAATGGTATTTCAATGGAACTAAGATATTCATTCATTTATGTATCATCTATGATTCTCTCTCTCTCTCTCTCTCTCTCTCTCTCTCTCTCTCTCTCTCTCTCCATGTGTGGAAAGGTTGTATGTCATGGGTGTTTGTAGGTCAGATGAAAACTTGTGGGAGTCAGTTCTCTCTAACATGTAGGTTCCATGGTTCGAATCCAGCGCTTAGGTCATCAGGCTTGGCAGCAAGTGCCTTTACCAGGTGAGCCATATCGCCAGCCCACAAGCCATCTGTAGTCATAAGGACCGGTGTTCATAACTCGTGAATACTTCTTTTTAATTTTTTTTCATTTAGTAAAGCCAAAAGATTTCCATCTAGTCTCAGTACTACCGCAACAGAAATGTATGTAAGACATGGTCCTTGCCTACAGGAGTTGGTTGGGATTTGATGGAGAATTAGCCCCAAAATAAAAGGCCTGCTTGTCTGTAGGCAGCAATTTTACAGTCAGCACCTTTCACAGCTGTGATTCCCAAGAGCCTAGGATATAAATACATAGATCCTCCATTCCAAAGTGACCTGGTTCCTGTTTTAGGATGTTGTACCGTAAGAGCGTTTCTCACTTTAGAAGACCTTCTCAAGGGCTAAACTGTAATTTTTGTTCTAGGAAAGGATCCAGAGAAAGCTGTCACACTGCAAAGGCACCTGTGAGGCTGGAGCAGGAGGATTGCTGTGAATCTGAAGTCAGTCTGGACTTTTTAGGGAGTTCCAGACCAGGCTGGGCAACAGAGTGAGACTCTACTTCAGAAAGCTACATCATCTTCATCATCAATAAAAAAAGAAAGAAAATCTGGTATGCAGCATAGCCTGAGTTTGGACAGGCACTTTCTCACCTATAGGATGGGTGTGTTTGCACTGCTCCATGGCCAAGAAAAGCTGCAGAACTCTAAAACTGGACACTGATGTATGGTATTTCTGATTTGCTCTTGATTCTTAAATGACAGCAAAAACTTGGGCATGCTGTTAGTCCGGTGTCTCATACAAGGTTGCTGCACCTTGGGGTTTCCAAGCATTAGTACCTCCATACTCAGCTTTTCCCCTTTTCTTGCCAGTGTCTAGCCAGCCTTCCCATCTCTCCCTGTCTTTTTTAGGTATGCCATTCACATTACTAACACTGTTCCCTGCATCTAGTGAGTTTATCTCACGGTGGATGGCTACACCGTACCCAGCACATCCCTTGTTTTCACAGGAATCTCGGCTCTTTAGCTCAGCACTGGATCCTGCCTCACTGGTCAGTTTTACTCTTGTCACGTGTCTACTACTCCAGTCTAAGCACCACAGTCTCCATGGCTGTTTTTAGCGATGCTGGACCTTTGGTCTAAAATGCCTTTCCTTTTCTGTTCCAGCTTCCTAAACCCCCACCCCCACCCTGCCTGTAGAACCTCTGAAGCTTTCATCAGCAACCCAAATGCATACCAACCTTCCTTCTTGCTAAAATGAGCATCTAGGAACTATTTGGATTGTCATAAACGCCAGTGATTCTCATTGTTATGCTAGCTCAGAAGCCCCAGTGTCTGTTCTTTGCAAATTACTAGGATTTTTTGGCTTAGTTCTTGAAAACTAATTTCCATCTCTGTAAACTGTATTTCTTAGGATGGAGTCAAGTATGACCTTCCCAGCATAACATGCTCGCCAAAGAGAATCACATTTACTTGTCCAGAACAAATGCACTAAGCAGATAGATGCTATTTCCTAAGACTGAAGATGACCCCAAACAGTGCTGTGAGAACAACACAGCTCTTTCTGCTGTGAACTGACTTTTCCCCCTTCACATTAGAGAGAAAAAGTAGCTCAAGTGTTATCACTTGTGTGATGTAGAGGCAGAATGTATCTGAAAAACCCTCTGAATATCTGCAGTTTTAACTTTTTAAATGCTACAGTGGTAGGTTAGCATTAACCAGGGAAGAGTCAACAGGGAGACTTACCCTCTCCCTTCACACACCTGCCTCCATTTTACAGATAAATCCACTTTTGTCTTCGCATGGGGTAAACTGCCACACTCCTTCCAGGATCCTCAAGGACACACACGGTTGGGGCTGGAGGGGGTCTACAGTTGGCCTCTGAAGGCCCCAACTTGCCTGGTCTGTGGGTGTTCCATCAAACCACCTTAAGGTTTCATCTGTGGAAAAACTGCCGACTTATTATGAATTATGAATTATGATTACCAGTCTAAGACTGGGATAAACCTTAAGAGCAGCCCCCAAATCTAAGGAGACACATTTAATTCCATAAGTACGCTCATGAACAAAACACAAAAATAGGTATGTATCCATTAAATTTGCCTCTATTTTTAGATACAGATGTCTTGTTTCTTAATGTCCTGGTTTGAGTTTTAAAATAGGTCGCACGTTTCTAGCCAATTTAAATAAATCACACAGTAAATGAAATGAAATTAATTAACGTATAGAAAAATCCCTCAAAACCCTAACACCAACCCCATAACAAGAGGGTTTATTTCCTGAAGCCCTTATTATCCTAGAGGTGGTTCAGTGGGAAAGTTCAGCCTGTAAGTGGTCAATGTGGTTTGTGTGTGTAGGGGGCACTGTTTGAAACGAATTTAAAACCAATAATAAAGTGAACTATAAGTCAGCTTGCTTTTGGTTATCACCAACTGCTAGAAATTCAAACCATGTCCAGGATTAAAATACGCAAGGATGGTCTCTGTCCCCTCACCTCCTCCACTAAGGTTATACTCTCTCGGTGCCAATTACATTAATTTCCTCTACAAGCACTTTTCAATAACATCAGTTACATAAAGAAAAGAAGAGTGTGCCTCCTAACACACACTGGTATTTATGAGCAGCCTGTAAGAATTCAAAAATCGCAGTTAATCATTGAAATGGCTCCCTGACTCTGTTGGGCTTTGTAGCACTTGAGAGAGTCAATGTGGCTTTGCCATAAGGCTCAGGACAGAGTTGGAGCAAGCATCTTTATGGTCAGTATGAAGATTAACTTGTCATCTGTTTTGTTTGTTTGGGAGGGGTGGCTTTCAAATTCACACATTACTTTCACAGCAAATGTGTCCAAGGAGAGTTTTGTGGCTCCCAGAGGCCTTAACGACTCCGTATTTATTTACTCATCCTCTGTGCCCACATCACTTACTGTTACTATCAAACTGGGCATTCAACCAAACCATCTGGACGGAAGAACTAAAAGCACGAAGCTCTTCCTGGAGAAATAAATTTTCAGCCTCATCCTTGATGGCTAAAAGATTAGACCCTGTAAAAGAGACGAGCAGCCAATGAGCGAGGTAAATGCGATTCAAAAATGTTTCTGTGCCCTGTTTTGTAAAACCTGGGCTTTGAAAAATCAACATTACATCACTCAATACATGTTTTATTTTCCTCTCTGGTGCTAGGGCTGGAAGCCCAGGGCTTGCCATGTTAGGCAATTGCTCTACCCCTGAGCTACAGCCCCAACTCTGTGTTTCCGTGGTTAAAAAGTGATTGAGCACGTGGGGAGATAGCTCAGTTGGTAAAATGCCTGCTGAACAACCATGAAGACCCAGATTTGAATCCTCAGAACTCAGGTAAAGAACAGGATTGGGGAGGCAGAGACAGATCCCTGAGTCTTGCTGGCCAGGTTCAAGAAGAGACTATGTCTTGTATCAAACATACCAGGTGAAGAGTGATTGAGGAAGATCCTGGGTATAAGTCATATACACAAATGCCCCCAATACACACACATACACACACACACACATGCTCCCAACACACACACACACACATGCCCCCAACACACACACACACGCCTCCCAGCACATACACACACATACACACACACATGCCCCCAACACACACACACATGCCCCAACACACACATACACACACACACACATGCCCCCAACACACACACACACACACACACACACACACACACCACATAAATAAAAAAATTTAAAGCGATTAAAAACAAAACAAAACAAAACCAACAAGTTCTCACTATGTAACCTGGCTGGCTTGGAACTCACTATGTAGACCAGGTTGTCGTTAAATTCATAAAGATTTATCTCTGCCTCCTGAGTATTAGGTGGCCTGTGCCACCACACCCACCTAAAATGTGATTTAAGCCTTTTTAAATTTTATTTCATTTAATTAACAATTTAAAATTTATTTTACATACTGACTACGGTTTCCTCTCCCTCCTCTCCTCCCATTCCCTATGATTTAAGACTTTTAAGGTAAAACTACATTTATAAAAATGTATACAAGCTTTCACTTAGAAAGCTAAAGTCCTGATGATCCAGTTTAGAGAACATTAAAGATTCATAGTACACATGGCTTCAGAATGAAGAATTTTGGGGGGATGGTATACACTGAGGCACCATCTTGGGTTTTCAAAGTCTGCACTGGAACTTGAATTGCCTATAATAGCTGTCCCCCTAATAAGCGGATTCAATAGTGTTTATCTTATTTTTTTTCAGTGGTTTTCACGGCTCCTAAAGTTACTGGATAATGAGCATTTGAGCAGGCACACTGTTTACTGCGGTGTCAAAGAGTCCATGAAAGCATTTTAGTGCCACAGAAGAATTACCTTCTCTTTTGCAAAATTCATGAGCATCCTCAAAACTCCTGCTGTCCAGGACTGTAGAAAGACTGTAGCAATTACCTTTAAATTTTATCCAGGGAACCGATGTTTCTGGGCAGAGCACTGGGTGCTCAAATGCCTTTGTTTCTATGAAGGAAAAAAACCCCGGCAAGATTTCAGGCTGGTGTCTGGGTTCCTATACTGAGATAACCCCTATTTTACAGTCAACGAAAGGTCAGAATCAATGCATTCATTAAGATTTTCATGATAATACCCCAAAAGACTGGATTTGATGTCAGTGGTTACAAATGAGGGTTAGGTTCTTGTATTTCTGTTAGAAACCCTCTTTACCTAAACATGCAGAGTGTGTTAACAGATTGCTTTGTCCATTTACTTTGAGTGCTGCCTGGTAAAGGCATTGTCTACTGTTAGCCTAAAGCTTGAGGGCATCAGGGAGATACAGTTCCTAGAGGAACTGGCCGCTGAATGATGCTGGAGAACGGATGTCTAAATGTATAATACGTGTCCGATGCAGGGCTAAGTGGCATGGATTTCTAAAATCCTTAATCGTCAATAAGCCTGCGAGAGGACAGCACATTCAGTAAGTATCACAATGAAACACAACATGAAATAAATAAGCAAAGTTTGAAGGGCTTTCCTCCTGGCACCAAGCCTGAGAGCCAGATACATCCATGCTGAGCTCCTGGCCCCATTGCTTCCTGGCTGTGTGGCCTTGGGTATGTCACCCTATGCTCAATTTCTTTGTAACAGGGAGCTAACAGCAATTTCATTCTTTTCCCCAGTTTGAACAGCTTCGATATGTTAAGGTCTGGCCTTTGTTATTTTAAGTCTTTCATTTATTATTGTCATGTAGACAAGTGTGTGTGAGAGCATGTGTGTCATGGCATGGGAAGTCAGAGGACAACTTTTGGGAGTCAGTTGTTTCTCTGTTTCCATGTGTGTTCTGGGGATTGAACTCAGGATGCAGACTTGCTCTGAAGCACGTTTATCTGATGAGCCATCTTGCCATCCTGCCCGGCAACCCTTAAAAGTCTACAATAAATGTATACAGTTTTTATCAACAAAGGAAGGAGACTTACAGTGTTTTGAAGAACTAATTTCGCTATATAGGTGTGTGCATTTCTTACGCTTTCATACGTATATACATGCATATAGACATCACTCATGCTTAATCCTGAATTGCTTTCATCTACAATTATGTAAAGGATGTGCGCTATTTGTTGAAGTATTCAGAATCTAAGTAAATAATGTGGTTTATGAAATGAGAGCTTTAAAAGGAGATCAGGGGGAGGACTCGTGGTGCATATGATAGCAACAAAGAAGACACCTGGAAAGCGGGACCACACACATCAGCCGGTGAGGAGGCTGAATCTCCCTCTGTTCTTGGTACTGCTAATGGTTGGAGCTGTTTAATGCTCCCAGTTAACTTTCATGTCTAGTAAAGGACTGGGTCAGCTGAACTTCATGTAAATGGGATACTACGCAAAGTGTGGGGTAGACTTAGAGTATCAGCTACCACTGCTCAAGAAGTAACCATTGCTCAAGAATCTAGCATGTTTGTCTCAAACCCTCAGTTCATATTGTTCACAGAAGCTAAAGCACACCTCTTTAGTGTGACCTCCCGTTTTTCTCTTACCCTAACCTGTGATGCTGGCAAACTCAGCACCAGCTTTGCTGTCTGTATCCCCATCCTGCACCCTGTCTTTATCTAAGCTTCTGTCTCAGAATGCTTCTCTATGTTCTGTGACTTCCTATCAACCCCGCCCATCCTTCAAGTTCTATCTACATATACTGCCATGCCTGCCCTTTAAAAAGCCCTTCTGCTTCTCTAGACAGGTAGGACGCTCCTTTAAAAACAGCAAATCGTTATTTACTACGCTGCAGACAATGATAGGATGGCAGCATAAGAAGAAAACAATGCACCCTTTCCTGATAATCCCTCTTACCTCCTCTCCCAGACATGTCTAGTATGACAGCTACTTGTCTTTGTATCGTAGACCAAGGCTTCCCAAGGGCTGGGACTTTCTATTATCCGTGTTCGTATTCCCTGCTGAGCACAGTCATGCATATACAGAAGCCCAGGACACATTGGCTATGTTGAGTGGAATGATACTTACCAGTGGAGACACGACAAATGGCACCTTGCAGAAGAGACTCACAGGCTGTTCTATGCCAGCGTCCATTAGTGTCAGCAAAAACACAGTCACCAAGGAAGGTGGACTCTTCGTCCTTCCAATAGGTGAAAGGGGATTCCGTGCCATCCGACCAGTCAAAATTAAGACCATTCTGCAGAGGGGATTCAAATCATCACTTCATGGCCACGACTTGCTGGAATCACCCCAAACTATCAAATCACTCACCCCTTCCAAATCCCACATGTTTTTCCAAAAGAACTGGAGGTCATGAATGGAACAGAGTTTACCTTTCAGTAATTCAAGTATGTAATACTCTTGTTTTCAAAAGCAAAAACAAAACAAAACAAAAAATAAAATAAAAACTACACAAACAGAACTCTGCATGCTATATTTCAAGGGCAGTAAATTAGTTAATAATTAATTTTTAAGCAGGAAGCAGAAATCATTTTTTTTCATGGAGATTCTGGAAATCTAACAAATTACCCAAACATGGTACTTGAGTTTGAGATGTGTTTCATTGCATAAATGATTCAGTACTCAGGGATTCTTGAGAGTTTTCAAAGGACCCATGGGGGCATTATATTTAGAAATCAGACATGTGCATATTCATCCTAAAAAGATGTATACTCTTGTTTTGTAGCCCCAGGGTCCTCAAAAACAAAACAAAACAAAACCAAAATAAAAAATCTGAACATAACAACAACAACCCACCCCCCCCGTAGTTTCTGTATAAACCAGCTGTTGGAATGTTATATTTATGATTGTGTCTGGGAATTATGTTTGCATGCTGGTTCCAGTAGCTGTCTCCCTAAGGAAGTAGACAGAAACTTTGCAAAGAAGACTGGCGGGACTTCGAACACCTACGTCTGTGGTGGAGAGCCCAATCCAGTGGGCATGTCCCAGCCTGCTGAGAACAACTGTGAGGAAGGCCTGCTGGAAATTGTCTGCAATGCTGGCCAGTTCTGCTCCATGCATCAGGCAGGTTCTTCTTGCTGTGTACCACGTCATATTGGCATGAATGATTTTATAAGTTCTGTTTCCAAATTCTAATGTATTGGGGACTGAATGAATATCAGACGCGTTTGCACGATATTCAGGAGTATCTAGATTGAGAACAACAACAAAATTGCTTGTGGCATCTGGACTACAGAGGACGTCAGACTCAACATGCATCTTTTTCACTAACAGCGATACTGACCAGAGCTTTTCCTCCAGAAGTGATGAATTCAAAACAATGACACTACACTTGGAAGGTGTGTGATGCTAGGGCACTGGAACACTGTGGTGGTTTGAATGAAAATGGCCTCCATAGGCTCAAATATTTGACCCCTTGATCCCTAGATGGTGGAACTGTTTGAGAAGGATAAGAAGGTGTGGCCTTGTTAGAGGAAGTATGTTATTGGGGTGGGCTTTGAATTTGAAAAGGCCATGCCATTCCAGTTAGCAGTGTGTGTGTGTGTGTGTACGCGTGCGTACCTATGTGTGCTTTCTCTTTAAGATGTATGCATTTTTCTTTTTTGTCCTGTATTCTGCTGTATCCATAGAACAGTCTAAATTTAGGAAAATGTTTGTGCATCTGACCTGGAGTGAATTTAGTCCCTCTTGCATACTGGGCTGAAAACTAAATCAGTAAGTGGTCTGGGCTTCTTAAAGTGCATGTTGAAATGTGAGTGGCTGAAGGCCTGGACTGCATCCCATTCCTGACCCTCCCTGGGTCAGGCTAAGAGGCCTGGAGAAAATCAGTCCTTCTAAAACTTACATTTCAGGTCTATAAGAATTGGTAAGTTCTTCCTAAGGACGGTGTGTGTAGAATTCACTGTGATATCCACACAGGGCACGCTCTATTGCATCCAGGACACACCAACAATTAATAAATGTTGCTCCTCACTGCCCTCTCCTGTTTTGGTCGTGTTCTCCACAATAAAAATGGCAAAGTGGAAAGTAGCCTTTTGCCTTTGTTACTGTTGCTTGGTTTAGAAAGCACACATTGTAAAACCGAAGTGAAATGAGCCTATTTATTAATTAACTTGTGACAGACTGTACTTGGTCACAGTGTCCTCTTGGCTGGAAGCCTGTTTGTCAGCCTATGCTCCCAGTTTATGACTAGTTATACAGAATCTATATGACACAAAGTACTATTTTAAAGTGACAATTAGCATTAATGTAACTGAAACGTTTTTGCTTCCTTTTACTGGGTTACATCATTGCTTTTATACCTAAGAATTTCTCCCAGTGCAATTAGCCCTTCCAAGTTTCAAAACAAAACACACATGATTTTGAGCAATGTGGTTTTGCAGCTCATTATCCTGAAGAAGAAATGTCTATGGACACTGAGTTGTTCCTGACTGTTTGGTCTTCACTTTGTCTT
>LOEQ01004243.1:90019-100558 GCA_001685075.1 Bramus lutescens
AAACAAACAAACAAACAAACAAACAAACAAACAGAGTGTGTATGAACTGGTGACCCATGTTTCAAGTCAGGGTCTCACTCTATGGCCCAGGCTATCTTGGAACTTGCTCTGTAGTTCAGGGTGGACTTGAACTTGGTAAGTTGTTTTCTTTTTTGGTCATTTTGAATCTCAGCCTCCCAACCCAAGTGCAGGGATTACAGGCATAAACTAAGCCATTTCCTCTTTTTCTTTTTTCTTTCTTTTTTTTTTTAATTTTTTGAGACAAGATTGATCTCTGCAGCCCTGGCTGTCCTGGAACTCACATTATAGACCAGGCCAGCCTCAAACTCACAGGCAGTGAGTTCTCTGCCTGCCTGCCTCTGCTTCCCGAGTGCTGGGATTAAAGGCATGCACTACCACTGCCTGGCTCCAGCTCCTCGCTCTTTTTCAACATTCTGGGAGACTTATTAAAAGCAGACTATGTTTAGATCTACTGTCAGTGCTCTCTGCTAAGTGCTGTATGTTGGAATTTAATCCTGGAGGATTGAGTGGGAAGAAACTTATCTGACTGTGAAGTTCAGAAGTAGGATCTCTGGAGGGTGACGAAGCTGAAGAAAGGCCACAAGGGTTCTCTTACTGAATCTTGGTGGCTTTAACTGGAAAGAAGGACCAGAATGCACTCACCCCATGCTCTTGCTTTATAATGTGACACCTTGGAAGTGTGGCAGGGAGATGGTAGATCAACAGATGTCATCACTTTGACTTTGAAACAGAACTCTGCGTGAATAAAAAAAAATGTTTTTCTCTGTGTTGCTGCTAACATCACAGTCTAGGAAAATGGACTGGACCACGCAGAGTCCCAGAACACAGGAGAAAAGCTATTAGTAGTCCTAGGGTTGGTGTGTAAACTCGGTTATCTGTCAGATGGTTTCTGTAGTCCTAAGCAGTGGGGAACACATGACTAAATATGCCTAAGTATAGAGGACAATGACTTATATTATAGCTGTAAAGCTGATAGACAACAGGTGTGGAAGCAAGGTTGGAAATAAAAGGAATAAAACCCCAATTATTTCTTACCTTGCATTTTTTCGCAAACAAATCCATAGCCTTCTTTCCCACAGTCATCAAAATACCATTTTCCAGTGAAATGAAAATTAGGACTACTTAGCATCAGGGCACAGAGTGGAACATGCTTTTTCATTTTAGAGGTATTATAATTTGGTATCTTTAAAGGAATACACATTATTAAAATAGGATAAATATAACATTATTGTCACATTGAAAAATTTGATTTAGAGCATAAATTGAAAAAGTAAAGCACCATTATTATCTTATTTACAGCTAATTAGAACCAATTCAGAAATCTCTTCATAGCCTCCAAGATAAACAATCATCATGATTCATAGTGTCATTGTGTTTATAGTATGCATGAAACTGTTATAATGTTACATTATTAAAAATTAACATATGGCTAGTAAACTAATATGAATTTATAGCTTCAAAATACAGAAAGAAAAAAGTTTTAGTTAATAATTCTCAGTTATGATCTCTTGTTAAAAAGGTGTAAAAAAATAAATCTTGACAGTCTTAGAATACAGTACACAGGTTAAAATATACAAGACCCCAGTCTGATCCCCAGCAAGCTGTGCCCCCAGTAACTTAAAACTTACATTTAGTACGTCAGACGGAGACCAGTTAGAATATACCACAGGCTTCCTATTCACCCACGTCTCGTGGTTGTCACTTTTTAACCCTATCCACACATTTGTGGTCTGGCCGAAAAGGTTCACAGTAATGAAAGCTGGAAAATAGAAACACATTATCTAATAATGCCACACAAGCCATTGGGTCATCATCAAATGCTCTTCATAGACATCATTGTATTTAAATGACAGCAAAACTTCATTATGAATCAAGTGTAGAAATTCCTTATTTTGCTCTCATTAAGGTAACACAGCCTCTTTCGTTTTGGTTTCAGTTTAAATTGAACGAAATTAGCTGGGTAACTTGAGATTTTATCAGATCATTAGCAAAACAATTTTAAGTGTTCACTTACTACTTTCTTAAACAAACAAAGATTAATGTAGCATATTTAAAAAGAAGTACGCAAATGCCTAAGTTTCAAATTAAAATGTATAGGTGAACTCAAAATGATCTTTGAAAAGCTTACCATGCAATTGTAGTAGATATTCCTGAGAAATTACTTTAGCCGTTCTAGAACACACATAAATATATCCTTATTCTCTCCAGTGTAGCCATCTAGTTAAAGCCCCTAAAGTCAGCAGTTTCTCAGCAGGCTACCGACTCTCACAAATGTCGTGGTAGAAACCCTGGCGCTCAAACTGAAATTTCCTGTGTCTTAGCAGTATAGTGTTTTAAATGTTGGTTTGCAAGCGAAAGTTTGGGGGTGACGTATTGTTTACTACTAGAATGATGGTGGCCATTTTGGCTTGGTTGAGCCCTTGGACTCTACCTTGCTCCAATTCACTTTCGATGGAGACCAGCGCCCCGCCCTTGTCGACGCAGAAGTCCTGAGCGCCTGCCCAGGTCTTCAGCTCGCGGGTGTCTTTGGGAATCCACACCTGGAAGCACTGCGAACAACAACAACACAACGCGTTCATTCCCGCACTGTTCCACAGGAACTAAAGCAAGTTCCCAAAGGCACCGAAGGTCGGCCTTGGAAATGATCATTTTCTTAGGTAGACAACTCATCAGCTTTCTGCAAGCTCTGCAGGCATTAACGAAGCTGCTACGGGGTGAAGAGCGTTTTGTCTCATTCACGTGAGGCAGAACAGAAGCAGGGATGTGTTTGTCATCTGGAATGTCACCGCAGCGTCTTCTGCTCTGTGGAGAGGGGCACTCTTCCTAAGAAGGAGCCAGTCAGTTTGCAAGGTTTACAGCAGGAGATTTAGTCTAAGAAGAATGAAGGAGTGGCTTAGCTAGACCCATCCAGAAGCCGACTTGCTTTTTTTAGTGAGAGATGAAAGGACAGGGAGGATTGAAGTTCACTAGAAGCTCAGAGCCCGCCATTTAACAGAAAACACACAGGAAGTTACAGAAAAACAACGGGAAAGTGAGAGAAAGACAGAAAAACAAAGGAAACAGACTGAGGGACAAACATCACCATCAACACTAAATGGAACATAAAAATACAGGCTGGAGCTTCACAATGAGATGGTCAGCTTTAACAACAACAACAAAAATCTTTATTATGCCACACACATGAAGGTCAGAGGACAACTCTAAGGAGTCAGTTCACTGAGGGGTCCAGGGACCAAATTCACGCTAGCCATGTTGCAGCCTGTGACCATCAAGGCAGAGGTTTCCTTGCTTTCCAATGGGATGAGAACAGTGTTGTGGACTATTAGTTTAAAGTGTTATTTTTGTTAATGCTGAACTTGCTTAACTCTGTGAAGCTGAAGTTCTTTGGCTGTCTAAAACACCTGATGGTCTAATAAAGATCTGAACAGCGAGGTAGCAGAAAGGATAGGTGGGGCTGGCAGGCAGAGAGAATAAATAGGAGAAATCTGGGAGAGAAGGAGGAGCAAGAGACGAGGAGGACACCAGGGGCCAGACAACCAGATACCCAGTCACACAACCAGCCACGGAGTAAGATACACAGAAGCAAGAAAAGGAAAAAAATCCAGAGGCAAAAGGTAGATGGGATAATTTAGGTTAAGAAAAGCTGGCTAGAAACAAGATTTATTAGAAAGAATAAGCTTCTGTGAGTGATTTATTCGGGAGCTGGGCAGTGGCCCCCCCAAAGAACAAAGAGTAAAAAGCAACCAACTACAGTCTAGTGTGCCCATCTTGCTCGATAAAATGTAAACACGGTAAGAAAAGCTGAAGTAAATCCATGAGGTAGAAAGAAGACCACAGCGCTAACACTTCAGGACAGGGTCACCGAAGTCAGGAGAGCCTTCATGCAGGGACACTCCGTGCAGAAAGTGCTGGCAGTTTCTCTTTCCACTCAGTTGCCTCCTCAATGAACAGAGGCAGCCCTAGTCATTGGCAGGTATGACCGACCCCAGGATTGAGCTACAGAGAACATTTCAAACTAACCCCAGTTTACCTAGAAACTCACATAAGAGAGTGCCACCTTTCCTGTCCTACTCTGGGAGGGCGCTCTTCTCCCTTAGTCTCTAATTTCTAATGTGTCAGCTGTCACCACCCCCAACAACCAACCACCACTGCAAAAAAGAGGGGCCAGTCTTCTTTGGCACACAAGGATAAATCCTAAAAACCCATCCATGAGACAGAAGAATGGCCTGTGAAACGGCTGTCAATTTCAAGTCACCGAGTGAGGCGGGAACCTTGGAGGGGAACTATTCCATTAAAATAGTATTTATGTATCTTTTCTGTTTTTATTTTTTTCCAGTGTAAACCTTTTTTTTTGGGGGGGGGTGGACAAGGAAATCCAGTTAGAGGGCAGCTGAGATGGCTCAGTGGGAGAGCACTTGTCACGCAGCAGCGTGATGACGGGGATTTGGATCCCCCCCACTCCGAAATCATGTTAAAAAAAAAAGCCAGGTGACACTGGGGCTTTCCACTTGTAATTCTGGCCAGCAGGAGATGGAGATGGGAATGGCTGGAGCAAGCTAGCCCACATTGAGAGCCTGCCTCAATCTGTTAGGTGAAGAGCATTTGGGGTAAGGAAGAAAGCCAATGTTAACCTTGGGCCTCCACACAAACGTGGACACACATAGATGCAGCTATGCAATCATGTGTACTTACACACATACAAACACTTGCACATGCACTCACATGATGCATGCATTTAACGACAAAAAAAATCAGTCCAAATTACTAACCTATAGAGGTGCTCTACTCCATCCTTTTGGGCACATAAACTTGTCTCACTCACTACAACAATGAACCAGAGTATTCGTGTCCTCTGTCGGTGCGACCAGAAGTGTCTACATCCTCTACCTTAACCTTGTAGACAATGTGCTCTATGACCTTGATCTGCACATGCCCAGAAATGGGTCCATCGTCTTTCCTTCTTAAACTATAACCTAACACTGAGCAAGCTCATGAGTGTCCGCCTCACCGCGCTTCTCCAGAGGAGTCGGTATGGACTCTGGGCTAAGGTCACCACCCTTCCATGCCTTGAGGACAGCAGCATTCGGGGGACAACCTCAGTGCTCTCCTTAACTGTTGCAGGCAACAAGTCCTTCCCACTCTTATCTCATGCTGTGTTTCCGGTTCGGCCCTCTCCAAGGCACAACTCCTTGCAAGCAGTCACACAATGGCACAGTCAGACATTCTAGACTACGCAGAAGTTCTCATACAGCCCAATTTTCCTTCTTGTGGATACTGCGACAAAGTCTGGGGACACTCTTAGTTATTCTTAGTTCCTGAAGAGTTGCCACTGGCCTACGCAGATGGGGACTAGGACGCTGCCAGACACTGCCGTGAGTGACCGTATAATTTCCCACAACAAAGAACTATCTGACCCAAAATGTCAGTAGTGCCAGGGCCAATTTCTCCAAAACTCAGTTCTGATAATGTCGTTCTCTAGGGCTTCAGTTTTTTTTTTTTAATACAGCTTTTAGGATTAAAAGCCAGAAACTGTGATGCAGCCCGAGTTACCGATCAAGAGAGGAATGGGCTTCCAAGTCTCCTGCGCGCCTCTTTCTTGTTTGCTTCACAAAGAAACGGAATTGGCTTTACAGGAGCTTCATTTTTTTTTAACAACCACCCTTTTATCTGTTCCTTTTTATTCTGCTCCTTTCTTCTAATTACAAATCCCACTGAGCGGCACGCACTAATTATTGAGAAGTCTTATCATTTAATGCGAGTTCACCTTGGGTTCAGATAGTCACTAATGAACCATTCATACACACCAGTGACTCTTGCTGGCTCAGTCTGCTCCTTCTCTACAGGAAAGCTTCTCCCTTCACTACCTTCCGTGTTTCCTGCAGCCAAAATTTATCAGTTTGACAGCGGAGGTATGGCTTCCTATTGTCACAGGCTTATTTTCTAAATATACCATATTTACTAATAAACTCAGAAACAACATCGCTAATCAATAATAAGGCAGAAAAGCTGAAGGAAAAATGGCACCCTCGATTTTAACTTGTTTACCTTCTGACAAGTTTGCAAATTGTGTTTGAGTTATATGCGTCTCTGATCATAATTGTGAATTAAGGAGGCTCTATAATATTCCAAATGAGCTTGGAGTAATAAAATTTCTTTGTTCCAAAATAATTTATAGCCAACATTTGGCAATAGAATCTATAATATTTCCTTCAAATTTGGTCTTTTCTCAGTTTTTCACCTGTCATTGAATGTTGACGTCTGAAACTTTGTGAATATCCTTACTCTCTCCCCCTTCTCTGCCTTAGATGCTACTGAAGGAGCCATTGGCAGGGAACTAACACACACACACACACACAGTGGGGGAGGAGAGGAGAAAAGAAAGGAGAGAAGAGAAGAGCTCCCTCTTGGCCCTGGTGACTTGTCCTTCCTAGGATAACATTTTATCAACCTCCCCAAATGTCATTAAGCTACATTATCACACATGGGGCAGATGACTTATGAGTCATTGGAAAGGATGCTTAGCTTCCAGGTACCTTGGTTTTTAAAACTCTAAAAAGGCAATTAACTTGTCAGCTGAGTTTTTTTTAAGTAATAAAAATTAGTCCTTGGAAGAGTTGATGAAGAAGGGGGAAAGTTTAATGGCCCATCATGTATTGAAATTTGTTCTGAACTTATCCCTCACTTTTCTTCCTGTAGCTTTAAGAGTTAATGGGAGTGTGGGGATGTTGTGGGGGGGATGGTCCCACAGTGCTTGCTATTTCCCTCAGCCTCAATTCTTTCTTCTCTGGCTTCCAGATTGAGTAACCCATTAACACCAGTCCTTCTTATCCATGGTTTCCCTTCGTCCTTTCAAGGACTCAAGGACTCAATCAGAAGAGTGAAAACGTTGACAGAGGTAGGCTCTGCGTGTGGCAAAGAGAGGGGAGAGATAGCGGAACGGAGAGGGGAGGCAGTCTCTTAATATTGTTATAAGACATTTTATTTTATCATTGCTTATTGTGATTCTTTCTCTCCTTTTAAAGATTTATTTATTTATATATGTGTAGGTTAGGGCAGGTGTCTGAGGAGTCCAACAGAGGATGTTAGACCCCTGCCTCCTCCACCCCCCAGTTAGAGTTAAATGCAGCTGTGAATTGCCCCATGTAGGTGCTTAGAGCTGAACTAGGGTCTTCTGCTGGAGTAGTACAGGCCCTTAACTGCTGAGGGAGCTCTATAATCCACCTCATTTATAAATGGAACATAGCTCTCAGAAGGACCCTCACATAAAGGCTTTCTCTACAGGCGGCTGCATTGGGAGGTGCTGAGGTGCTGTGGACATTTAAGAAGTGAAGCTGAAGAATCCCTTATGAAATCCAGGTCTGCCCTCACAAAGGACCATGGGACCCTAGTCTCTGTTTCTCGGTCTGCCTACTCCCCACCCCCACATATGCTCAAGATGCAAACACTTGCCTTTGGATTCTGTTTTAAAATGAAATTTTGAGACAGGATAGGTATTTGTTTTTATCTGTCTGTAGCAACTAGCTCTGGGATGCACTTGTCCTAACAGCCTTAAGAAACAAACCGTCAAATGGAGGAAGTAAAAGTCAATCAGAATCCAAATCTGAGCCAAAATCACAGAGAAGAACATGTAGGGGAAAGTATTCCTGACATGTGGTTTGAGGCTGTGTTCTTAGGTTCTCCAGAGTGACTTTTGGTAGAATACCTTGGTTTGTCTTTGGGACCTCAGGTATAGGGGTAGATAGTGTTTATACCTCCCACTGGGAAGGGGTTTTGGCAATACATATGCCATAGAATATTACTAAGCCTTTAAAAGAAAAAAATCCTGTCACATGTCATAACATGGCTGAGACTTAAAGACATCCTACTAAGTGAGCCAATTATAAAAGGATAGGCACTTCATGTCTCCATGTTCAGGATTCTAGCTCAGAGAGACATGAGATTAATGGGGGAGCCATTTATTTAGGATGCAGGATGTGATGGGGAAGAAGAATAGGGAGTTGTTACTCAAGAAATATAGACTTTGGTTCTGTAAGAAAAGAAAGGACCTGGAGATGTGTTGTACAACATACTGATGCTAAACACTGGCAAACCACACACTGAAAATGACTAAGGTAGAAAATTATGTAGTAATTGTATTTCACCATAATTAAACTAGCCATATGTAACTAGTCATATATAATATATTACATATTATTATATACAACATAATATAATCATATTTAAATATAATATACATTATATTAATATATTAAATAAATTAATGTATAAATATATATTAAATATATTACATAAATATAATTATATTTAAATATAATATAATTATATGTGTGTGTGTGTGTGTGTACAGAATTCAGGTAATGTCACTGCCTGAGTTAACAGTGGCAGCAAGATGGTGAAGAACATGCCTGCCGGCGTGATGGAACACTTAGATTTAAATCTGGCTGTCCACAATTAGAGAGCAATTTCTAGTAAGCGTATGGAATTATGACACTGTTTCACTTCTTAATTCGCTAAGAGTTAAGCAATTACAGTTTGGGATTCATTTTAGCCGCTTCCATCCAAGGCCTCTAAAGTTATCTTATTACAAAACCTAAGGAATGGAGGCAAAGTCTCAGCCTCCCCCGACGGGCACATCAGAGATCAAAAACCTGGTTGACAGTGTCCCTGCGGGCAAGCTTTTACTCTAAAATTGAATTTGGCACCGAAGCATCAGCTTTATGAAGCTCAAGATGACATTGACCAAATTACATTATTAGTTCATCAGTTTACAGGTGGGTAGAGTCCTGTGGCTTCTGGGTGGGGAAGAGGAGGAGGAACAGAATATGGGCTCTCCAAAGTTTATTTGTGGGGTGGGGTGGGGGTGGATGAATTGGCACGCAGGCACGCACAGGTGTATACACACTCATGCACTGCAAACACACACACACACACATCCTATCTAATGACTCACACAGCACAAGGGACATCATTAGAAATAATGCCTCCACAAATGAGGTGTGGAGGCACAGCCGCCTTGCACAAACCCTTTCTGTTCCCAAAGGGAAAGCTTCTGAAGTCATTCAAAAGTTGTGACAGTGACAACTCAGGTCCTGTGGCTAACTGGTGCTTCAAGCAAGCAAGCAAGCAAGCAAGCAAGCAAGCAAGCAAGCAAGCAAGCAAGCAAACAAACATGCCCCCCTCAAACCCACTCTCACTATGAATTACTGTTCAACTGGCATTTCACAAAAGAAAAACAAAGATGACGATGTTACAAGAAGGAATTTACCTTGTGGTTAAAATAAAGCCAGCCTTTGGGGCACGTCCCATGTGGCAAGGGTGGCTTCTTCTTCTCGATGACCCACATTTCCTCTCTCTTACAAATGCTGGGCATAGGAACAGAGCAGTTCTCAGTCCCCCAGAGCCCTGCGGGAGGAGACAGGTCAGAAAAGCTGTAGGAGCCAGGACAGCCCATCTACAATCTTTATGGATCGATTTTCATGGCTGCTATGGTTTTTCATAATTTCATTTTTGAAGTCTGGAAACTGAACTAAACTACTAAGTACAAAGATCTCTAGTGACACCCCCCCCCCCATGGGCAAGGTGCCATCTGAGTAATTAGAAGGTAAGAATGCAAAAAAACTTTTCACAAAAGTAAACACATGCCACCATTGAAATAAGATTAATTTAAAGTCATATGAATATTTGGCTTGGGAACCAAAATAAGCCTTCATAGTTTTTAAGTATTCAGCTTCAGTACAGGGAAAATGATTCTAAGACAACAGATAGTTATTTTTTTTAAACTTTATAATACTTCTTCCAAAAATGTAGGATAAATATACCTAATGTAGATATCTAAATCTTAAAATGTTCAAGTGCTGACATGGTGTCTGGGAAGTCTGGGAAGGCATTTCTGGTTTCAGATGTTTAGCCAGGAAACAGCTTGCTTATAAAGCCCCTGTAAACATCCCCAACTTGCAAACATCACAACACTTCCTATCTTACTCTTGTTGGATAGAAGATGCTCATCCTACATTATAATGTAGGGTAATTAAATTGGGAATCTCTCAAAAAGGAGGGTTGCTCAGTCTTGACTCTTATACGAGACAGACTCTTATATGAACATGTCTTCTCTAAGATAGATCTCCAACCTCCCAGCCTCTTGTAAAACGTCTTTTAGTTTAGAAAGGCCGCAATTCCAGAGGAAAGGTGACAGATGCCTGTTCGTATTGAGTAAAAAAATGCCAGACAAAGAAGCTGTGTGCACAGCGCGAGGCGGGTCTAGCTTTGTGTGTTAAAATAGGCATAAAATCCATGAGCTTCAAAGGTGGGGCTGGGCTGTGGCTGTCAGTGTGGATCCTCAGCTGTTCTGGCAAAACAATCCTTTCCATAGGCTGTTGTGACACCTGCTGGCAAAACAGGCGGAATAGCTACAGCTTTCCCCAACTGCAGAGGCCCGCCCACAGGGGAGCGCTTCTCCTCTCTATTTCTCTCCTGACCATGTTAGTTATTGTTAGTTATGAACATGGCCTTTTTTTTTTT
>LOEQ01004243.1:100596-113386 GCA_001685075.1 Bramus lutescens
AATGGCTGCTGTCAGTAGATGCTCAGCTAGGCAGTACTATTCTCAGAACACACAGAAGCCAATCTTTAGATTCGGGGTGCTATCGGATCTAACTTGCAAACAGAAGCTCATCTCACATGAGCAGTCATTAGTGATAGAAATAATAAAATTGTAATGAACAATAAAAAAATAAAACAGTGAACTGAATGTAAATTAAAAAAAGATTTATTTATTTTTAAGTGATTGGTGTCTTATCTGCATGTATGTCTGTGAGGATACCAGACCCCTGGAACTGGAGTTACAGACAGTTGTGAGCTGTCATGCAGTGCTGGGAATTGAACCTGGGTTCTCTGGAAGAGCAGCCATTGCCCTTTCTTGGGGCCATCTTTCCAGCTTTGAACATAGGTTTTAATTATATGTAGGAAAACATTTGTAAACTGCACAGAGTGAGCCAGTTTACAAATAGGAAAGTAGAGATGGACGAAAAATAGCCTGTGCACCGAAGTTTCCTAGAGGACAGCATTTACAGGACATTTTTTCACTGTATTGAGTCATTTTAATAATTTCACCTTTACAGTTATGGTAATTTCTCTGTACTTTCTACATTTAGTACATTTCACTTTTCCTTCCACACCTTCTTTGCGGCTGCTTCTGGTATATTTTAAATTCTATTCCCACTTCATCCTCAAGCTTTAGCATATTTCCTTGTAAAATTAATGAACAATTCTTAATTGTTTTGGGTAGGGACAAGGAACATCTACTTTGTTATATTTGAAAATGAAGCGCATGTTTGTCTTAAAAAAGATTTCTTAATTTCATTATTGCATGTGTATGAGCATTTTGATTGAATGCATGCATGCTTACCATGTGTGTGTCTGGTTCAGAAGAGGACATTTGATCCCCTGCAGTAACTGGAGTTACAGATGGCTGGGAGCCACCACGTGGGTGCTGGGAATAGAAACCAGGTCTTCTGGAAGAGCAGCCCGTGTTCTTAGCCCCTGAGCCATTTCTCTAGACAGGAGCTCATGTCTGTAAGTCCCAGCAGGCTCACTTTAGGTTCTGCTGGCGCGCGAGGACTTACCCATTTGCAAGTTATGTACAGGAATGTGACTGCATGAATTTCGCAGGATGGGTGGCCATCCAGAAACCTGACAACTGATGAGGTTGCACGCCATCAACGGAAAACAAAAGTAAGCATTCGAAGGAGCCTGGCCGGCCTCTAGAGGTGTTTGCAGTGCAACCCCAGACCAGAAGAAGTGAAGTAACCTGTTACGGAAGAAATGAAGGCACACCGCTGGCTCTGGTTATCCACGCTCTTCTCTCTTCCTCCGTCCCAGTCCTGGAATATCACAGGTGACCCATTATGCCAACTGCGGGAAAATTTTTAAAAATTAAAAAGATTTATTTTTTTTCATGCGCATTTTTATGCCACATGCATGCAGATCCTGTGGAGACCAGAAGGGGGCGTCAAGCTCCCTTGAGCTAGAGGGGTATGTGAGCTGAGCTGTCCAGTGGATGCTGAAAACCAAATTCTGGAAGGGAAGTGAGTGCTCTTAACCACTGAGCCATCTCTCCAGCCCCAGAAAAATTAAAACAGAATATTAAGGTCTCATTTGGCATGTTCAGTACCTGAGTCCATCCTTGTAGTTCTGGGATATGGACTGAAAGTATAATAGTTTACTCAATTTAATTAAGCACACGAAGCATTGTACCTACAGCTAATAATGCACTGTGTGCACCAAAGTTTTCTAAAAGTAAAGTATATGCTGTGATTTTTTTTTAATCACATACACACACAAAATAAGGGAGGCAGACTCTTTCACAAGTGATGGGCACGCTTGTGGTACAGACTGGTGATGGCTAAAACATGCCTGCTCCTTTGGTTAGAGGAATGAAACTGTTAAGGATAACAGTTGAAATCTATTCCCAAACGGTCACCAAAATCCAGTGCAATCATTCTGCACATACAACTTGTCAAATAGTGTTAAATACAGATTAATCTTGGTTCATACTGAGTTGGATCACTGGCTCCTCCTTCTTCAATTCCAATCCACCAATTTATACCGTGCTTTGATAGCTATTAAAGGAAAGAAAAAAAAGTCAGCATTTATTGCTCTTGCTTACATTCTTTCACTATTAAGGTCAATAAAGATGCTATTAGCTCTTTGCTTACTATGATTGTACTTAGTTACAGAAGGAAGAGCAATGAAGGGCTAGGATCTAGAGAAAGCTTGACATCGCGGTATTCTAAAACACTCTGTGCCTATGAAACAGAGGAGAAATGAACCACTGAAAGCATTTTCTGTTCCATTCAGCTTGAAAAGCCAAATTTCTAACTTTGTAAGAAGCCATAAAACACAAAAGAGAAGATGGACTCTTTTTCTGACTATAATTAGTGGCATCTTCGTGATTTATGGAAGCTCACTGCAGATGTCACATCTATTTGACAAACAAGGTACAAAGACATTAGCAGAATAAAGATTCCGAGTGTATGGATTAGTCTGGTAAGCTTGAAACAGTGTCGGCATCCAAAGAGAGAGACATGGCATAGGACAAAATAATACAGCAGAATTCCAATGTCTGGCAGCTAGAAAATTACTCTTTATCCATTTTATTAATCTAAAGCCAATTATCAATCACTCAGCCTAAGCACAATGAAGTATCAGATGCACACACATGTACACACTGCACAACAGATGTAATGCTGAACTTATGGCCCAGGAAATTGAAGCCCCCTCCTTAGCCGTAAAAGAGGAAGGGACGGAAAGGATTTCACCAAGCCATCTCAGGTGGTGTGCTTTATGGTGTATTTGCTTGCTCTGTGTGTGTATTGAAATTCAAATTAATGTTTATAAGCCAAAAACCTGCTCATTTTAAGGCACTGTGTATTTAAATTTGTACTCTTGTTTCATTTTGAGAAGGCTTGGGGATAAATTTTAAGATGTTATTTATTTCCATATGAATTTCAGGTCATCGTACAACAGAACGTGATAGCTTGCTAACATTCTAATTTTGAGACAAGTGTGTGTTTACTCCTTAAACAGCATGGCTGTCCGCCAGATCAGCAATTTGGGAATATTGCAAGGGGACTGCTATAATTTGAGATCCCTGAGGAGTTGTTTTATGGATATATACCCACACGCTAAATTCAGATTTTCATTTTCAGACTTCAGAATGGTTCTGTTGAGGTTGACTGTGGGTGTGGTGGGAAGACCACAGCTTCATCCCACCTAGAGACGGCTCATGAGTTGCCGGGTGGTGGTGGAGCACACATTTAAACCCAGCACTCAGGATCTCTGTGAGTTTGAGGCCAGCCTAGTCTACAAAGCCAGTTTCAAGACTGTTTCAGAGAGAAAGCCTGTCTTGAAAAACTGAGAGGGAGATAGATAGATAGATGATAGATAGATAGATAGATAGATAGATAGATAGATAGATAGATAGATAGATGTATAGATAATGATAGACAGACAGACAGATAGATAGGTATGTAGGTAGAGAGATAGATAGGTAGATAGATTATATAGATAGGTAGGTAGATAGATAGATAAATTGATATATAGATAGATAAATTGATAGGTAGATAGATAGACAGATAGGCAGATAGACAGATGATAGATAGATAGATAGACAGATAGGCAGATAGATAGATGATAGATAGATAGACAGATAGGCAGATAGATGATAGATAGATAGATAGATAGACAGACAGACAGATAGGCAGATAGATAAGGCTCATGGGCAACAGCAGTCAAAAGCATGGACAGATGATCACTCACTGTTCCAATTTAGGACCTTTAAGGAAAAATCATGACATTTACATCTTAACTAGCACATTTACTTCCACCTAAATTAAGGTATGGTAATCTATAGAGCACCCCACAGCTGTGATGCATGTGGCAGAGAACTTTACAGGACCAGCTGAAAGATGTTCAGGCAAAGCAGCCTGGTGCGGCAAGATCTTAACATTACATGGAAGGCCGCTTTCCAATGATACAGAAACACAAGCCAACAGCTCATCCACTGAGCTTTCTAAAGCAAAGGCAATCTGTCATTGTCCATGTTTTTACCAAAGTGATTGAGGGCTTTGATTTATTGTAAGGGCTTAAAATGTCAGATTTTGAGAAGTCATGGATTTGATGCATAGTTTCAGAAGTGTTTATAAACACAGCTTAAAAGTAATAGTGAGTTGTCATTTTAAAAGCAAATGCTGTAGACCACAGAAAAAAAGGAGTGGCCAAATGATTGGTTGGTGAGCCATCCATGTCCAATGACCCTTAAGTGCTTATTGCTTTTAAAGCTTTCATCATTGATCAGAAAGAGAAGATGGGCCGAAGAGAAACATTCAAAGCTTGCCCTGATAACACGCCATGGTCTGTTATCAAAGAGGTTGAAGAAACATGAGCATTCTTCAAAAAAAATTGCTTTTTTCAGACTTTAAAAACCATACCTAGCCTTCTCTCTTATATTAAGTTCTTCTATACTCCAAGTAAATACTATCTTTGTCTTTCACAGTCCAAGTGACTATTCGTCATAGGAGAGTGATATGAAAACCTTTTGACATTTATAGAGTGGGCGTGCCTCAAGATCACGTGACATGACCTCTAGAAGTTCGACCCCTCATCCTGGAATCAGTAAGCTCTGCATTGACCCACTCTGCAAGGATAGTCTGAGGCACAAGACTTCTTAACGGTGAGATGTTAATGCTCGCCATAAACACCACCACATTACTGGTGACAAAAGTACCACTCGTGGACAGAAATAATATGGCTTGGAAATCTACAGCTAGGTCCCGCCAGACTTGATCTGTATATGTCTCTGCCCTCCCTCGTATATATTAAACTAACTCACAAGATGCTAGATTAGGAAGTAGGAGCCTCTGGTAAGTGATTAGATCAGGAGTGTGGAGCCCTCTGGAGCGCAGAGAGTGATGAGTGAATCTCACTAAACAGAACTTGACTAACTTAAAACCATTACTATTCAAGAACAAAGTGAAGCCAAAGGCCATAGCAACATAATAAACCTGTGTCTCCATTGTTTTCTATTAATCTGTAGAGTGGGAAGGAAAACAATCCTCAAAAACAAACAAACATGACTTTTACGAAAACTTAAATGAATGCATGGAGTCAAATTTTAAAAATATCTCCTTCCCCAAGGACAGGAGTAGGTGTAAACTCTGAATTTCATGTAGTGATTTTTGTTCCAGTACCACTCTGATTTTGCTGAGGATGAACTCTTGCTCCTGAGCAGAATAAATTGAGAGGATATCACCCCGTAGCCAGCCGCAGAGAAACTCAAAGTCGTCCCACTTGGCAGGGTGGGTGTGGAAGAGGTACTCGGCATTCTGGTAGAAGAACCAGGGCGCATCTGCAAGGGAACCAGATGGTGATGAGGACTGTGTCAAGACTAGTGAGAGACAGAAGGCAGGCTTGAAGGGGCTTGGGCTGTGACTGACACCCACAGAAAATTGTAATTTGCTCACTTGACATTTTAAAGAAGGGTGTAAATACGGATGGACACATGCACACACATGCACACACACATAAAATTTGCTTATTTCCTTAGTCTACCTCACTTGAGACCCTTCCACTAGTTTTCAAAGGTCAGGCATAGATACATATCTTGAAATAATATGCCATGAAAATGGAGTTATGATGTTAATTTCAACCCTACTTAATGAGCATACTTATCACTTGGATTATGCCTTCTTGATCTGTTAATTTGAACAAATTAGCCCAGGTTGATATATAAGAATACAAACGACATGGAAAGGATAAGACAATGCAGTATTACTCCCCTCTCCGTGCTGTGTATTTAGAAGCTTGAGAATTGCCAGGTTGGCTCTTACCATAATCGTACCAGTCTGGAAAAGTGGGTACCACACCTGCAGAGAGAAAGCAAAGCATCGCCACTGAGCCTTCTGCACAGGCGCAGTGTCTGAACGACCTCCCTCTAACCACGCTGCTCCTCCTTCACCTTAAAAAGTAACTTTAAGGACAGACACTCTAGTGTTTAGACTCTGTGAGGAGTTCCACCACGAAGGGGACTCTCCAGAGAGTCTAAAGAAAGGACATGGACTCTTGCTGGGGGTTACTGCAGGTCACTCACTGTGCAAGGTGCTTCCATGCATTCATGGTATAGGTAATCCTGTGTGCTGGTAATGTCAGAGTGGCATCTCTGTCACCTGTGCTTATGCCACCATATCAGCTGGTGACCTTCATTCCTAACGAACAGCTGGGCACAGGGTACTGCGCTATCTTCTCTCCTTTGCCTGTTGTCCCTGCTTACTACACTGGAGTAGCTGGATCCATCAGATGGGCTGTCGGCCGCTGAGATGTTGCCTCTCTGTGACTATCATTTGAGCAAGTGCTACACATTGCTAAAACTCAAATATACAGTAAAGATCTTATACCTCTTGGGATTTTGCATATCCACTCGTGTTTGGAAGCACAGTCTGTGGGCAGCAATGTTTTGTTTGCCTTATACACAGCACAATTTCTTGCATCATCTTCAGAGTAAGTACTGTCTAGAAATGAAGAGACAACCTGCAACAGATGAAGTTTGTTATTCCTTGATGATGGTCCCCCAAAGGAGATTAGAAGATCAGCGAAGGCATCTGTGAATGCAGCGCTAGGGCAGTGGTTCTCAACCTGTGGGTTGCGACCCCTCTGCAGGGTTCAATGACCCTTTCACGAGGGTCACTCAAGGCCATTGGAAAACACAGATATTCACATTGTGACTCATAGCAGTAGCAAAATTACAGTTATGAAGTGGCAGCAAAATAATGTTATAGTTTGGGGCCCCCACAAAATGAGGAACTCTGTTCAAGGGTTCGAGCATTAGGAAGGTGAAGAACCACTGCTCTAGGGACTTCAGAGGGATCTTCAGAAATGTTTATATGTCATTCCAGGGTTAGAACGTCCACATTTGTGAAGACTAAGCTAATGGGTACTTAGCATTTTTCTTTCTTTTCTCTCTCTCTCTCTCTCTCTCTCTCTCTCTCCCCCTCTCTCTCTCCCCCTCTCTCCCTCTCTCTTTCTTTCCTTTCCTTTCTCTCTCTTTTTGATTTACAAAGAGGCATGAGGGCTAGAGATATGAGGCAGCTGGTAAAGTGCTTGCTGTACAAGAATAAAGACAAAAGCTCAGTCTGCAGTTCCCACATTAAAAAATTAAAAAAAAATCAACATAGCAGCATGTGCCTGTTATCCCAGCACCGTGGAAGTGAAGATAAGAACCATGGACCTGCTGGCCAGCCAGTGTAGCCCAATTGGCAAGTACCAGGTTTACTTGGAGGTCCTGTCTCAAAAGATGTAGAGAGTGATTAAGGAAGACATTGACATTGGCCATTGGCTTCCACAGATGTGCAAATGTGCACATGTGTACACACATTTTTCTATTGTTTTCTCCAGAAGAAATCAGATGCTTGCTTCATTCTGAACTTGCAGTGTGTGGAGGTTCAAATGAAAATAGGCCCCATAGGCTCATAGAGGGGGTGCTTTAAGAGGCGTGGCCTTGTTGGAGTAGGTGTGGCTTTGTTGGAGGAAGTGTGTCAGTGGAGGTGGGCTTTGAGGGTTCAGAAGTCCAAGCCAGGCCCAGTGTCTCTTTCTCTTCCTGCTGCTTGCCAATCCAGATATAGAACTCTCAGCTCCTTCTCTAGCACCATGTCTGCCTGCGTACTACCATGCTTTCTGCCATGATGATGATGGACTAATCCTCTGAACTGTATGTCAACCCCAATTAAATGTTTTCCTTTATAAAAGCAGCTATTTTTCTGAATGGGAGGCAGTTTAGGGGAGCATTTTTTGAGATTTGGATTTCTTCTTAGGCCTTAAAACAGTACGGTTACCCTGGGTTTCCTAGGACTGTGGTACAATCCTTGTCACCGCCAAGACCTAATGTAAGTTTGCCAAGGTGCTACAGCCGCTTCCAGGCTCTCTTGGTTGTTTTACCAAGTGGGTCCAGGGTCACCTGGCTTGACTTCATGTCCTGTGTGCAGTTTGAAAAGACTTACAGGCGTCCTGTCAGACCATTCCCAAGAACCTGCATTCAGGGGGTTCCTTTTATTGAATCCGATCCAGAATAGCCTTTCTTCTGTCCTAGGAAGAGAAGAAATAAGAGTGTTGCCTTTCCAATCTCATTCCCAACATTAGATGAAAGATTCTAAGATATGGCAAAACACTCATGTGAACAGGAAAGAGCTGATGCTAAGTGGCAGGATTGGGCAGGTTGGCATAAATGGGTCAAACATTGTTTTATATGTAAAACCCTGTGCTATGAAATGAGAGGAGACATCTAGACTCACTCCTGTGTGGCTTGCTCCAGGCTCATGCACAATGAGGAGCGAGATGGCTTGAATGAAAATGGCCCCCAAAGGCCCATACGGAGTGTCACTGTTAGGAGGTATGGCCTTGGAGTAGGTATGGCCTTGATGGAGGAACTGCATCACTAGGGGTGGACTTGGAGGCTTCAGAAGCTTAAGCCAGGCCCAGTGACTCACTCTCTTCCTGCTGCCTGCCAATGCAGATGTAGAATTCTCAGCTAATTCTCTAGGATCATGTCTGCCTGCATGTCACTAATGCTTCCCACTGTGATGCTAATGGACTAAAAACCTCTGAACTGTAAGCCAGCCCCTATTAAATGATTTCCTGTATAAGAGTTATGGTGATCACGGTGTCCCTTCATTGTACTAGAAACCCTAACTAAGACAGGGAGAAGAATAGATCTATACTGAGAACATGAGCCTCTCACAGGAATGGAAATGTCTTCCAATCAGGTCATGAGCACATGAAATCAAGCTGCTAGGAAATCCCAGAGCACAGCATCTCTGGATGACTTCAACTGCTGTACTAATTTACTACTTCATTCAGCTTTCTGTGTTATTTTACTATGGTTTGATGTGTGGCTCTTCTATCAACTGTGTGTGTATTTTCTGCAAGTTGATCCCTGTCATCCCCATGTAATAAAAGGTACACAGAAGGTTTGTAGAGTCTTTTTCCAGTTTCCAACATAAAGAACTCTGTGGTGGGCCATGGTAGATTAACTTGGGCAGTCACCACTGGTTTAGACTGGGCAAGAAGCTTCCCAGAGAACCATCGTCCCTTCTATCAGGCAGAGAACAAATACGTCAAATTGCAGAGCCCTCAATAAATCAAGCAATAAAGCCTAATTGTATGATGAACCATCTCACTAAGATAACTTTCTGAGAATAATTTTGAAGGATTAAAGATTTAAGAGACTCAGAAGTTGTGACAGATACTTTCTCCTGCTCAGCATAGAGAAGCACAATCCTCCTGCAGGGTCGCTTCTCACACGTGAAAGACGGGGACCAAAGTCAAGTGCAGGCCAGAGCATCTGAGATCACTGGCACCTGGGAGGCCACTGATGATACCAAACTCCTAAGAATGTGAGGGTGACCTCTCGAAGGCGTCTGTCTCCATGGCACAGGCTAGAAACCAGCCTCGCTCTCCCTACACTGGGAGTGTTTCATCTATTTCCCCACTGATTTCAGCATTCTCAATTGTTCTTGCTCTACTGGCTCATGGAAGACAAATTGATATTTATTTTCTCTCCACTCATTTCCTCAATTGTGTAAATTTTAAACAACACACATTTGACACAGCTCAGTTCCCTCAGTAGTGTGGGCAAAAATAAAGCATACATTATACAACTTTTGCACTTAGATGATGAAGATCAATAATTTAAAAGATGCACAAAATTCTACCAGGAATTTCAGGTGTGGACCCTTATTTAGCCAGAAAGCACATTATGTTTGATTATGTTAAAGGGAAATCACTTATGACCTGATGTGTGGACAGAATGTATAAGCATGTCCTTGCAAGAGATTAAAGTATCAGAGCACAACAGAACATAGGACAGTGGAAGGTGGAAGGTGCCCCATAGTTGCAAACAATCCAGCCAATGGGGAAGTGTCTTTGACACCAGTGTTACAAAGTCCGAGGTGGTATAGAGAACTCTGTTTCCCAAGATGCCCAGTATATATATAGGCTCTGTCTGCAACCAAGGGGTTGGACAGTGGCTCTTGTAGGGACTAGCAGTTTCTATGGGATGTTAAGAAGCATATTTAAGAGGGAAAAAAAGCATTTTGCAGAGAAATAGCAAGAAGTCATCACAATACTAATTACATACCATATTTCTAATGTTGTATGTTGTTTTTTAAAATTTATTTGGCCCCTCTGATACTATATCCCCTCCCCCCTCCCAAAGAACAATAACAATATCCTCTTCACCAAATCCTTCCCTCATGAAATTACTCTAAGATTCACACTTGTTCTCACCTGCAAGGTCATTTTGTAAATGCTAAAGGTGAATAATTTGATGGTTGTTACATATTCACTTATGGGAGTGCCCTATGAAGCCATTAGGTTTCTTACAATTTAAAGTTACTTAATAGTGTTGGGAATTTAGCTCAGTGGTGGAGTACACAGGCCCTAGATTTGGCCACTAGAAGAAAAATCCCCGCAAACAAACCAATAACCAACTAACCAACCGCAAACTACATTTCTAAGTTCACGAGCATGGACATTCAAATAATTGATGCACCCTGATATGTGAACATAGATTCTTTTCAAATGCACAATTAGAGAGCTAGACTGGACTTTGTTTTAAACTGTTGGAACTTCCCTCCCCAGCAAAATCTTCACTGAACCCTCACCTGTATTTCATCAGTCGAATGCGATTGTGTTTTCTGGGGAGCTAGCAAGCAAGGAACTGAAGCTCTGTCCAAATGGTCCCATTCACTCCAAGACAAGACTTTGAAATCCACCAACCCAGATACCGCTGTAACAAAGCTCTAAAAATCTGACTGAAGGCACACGAAACGATTCTGGATATCCAATACGCAATGTGAACTTATGCCATAGAAACAAAAAACTGTATGGGGATATAGTTTTGCTTTCACAGGTTGTGACCAGCTATTTTTAGGCACAAAACAAATACTTGAGGTTTTAACAACCACTTGGGATACTCATCCTCAAGAAGCCACTACTAGCAGACAATTTTTGACTCCAATTTCCCCAGAATTAGTAAGGGTTTACCGGTTAAATTTTGAATGTAGAAGCTCATTCACAAACTCTTCTTCCTCTATATGGGCAAAACTTGCCAGCTGAGCTCCGAACTCCTCGCAGAAGAATTCGGCTTCTCTCCATGATCTTTTCATCAGGACTTTTTCACTGTGAAACACCTGCAGGGCAACAAAACGAGAGTAAGATTGCCAAGTTCTGCGTAAGGTTGTTTTCTTTCTTCTTTTTTTTTGGGGGGGGTGTGAAGGGCAAGAAATGGGAGAGCTTTTGCAGGCTGAGCACACACTCTTTCCGCTGAGCCAGACCTCTGCCCCTTCATTATTCTTCATTGAAATGTTGATCTGAAGAGGTAACACATATCAAACCAGAGCATACTCTCCTTGGCTTCTTTTTTTGCTAAACCTCTTATGGCAGACATAGAGTTTTCTCTTAATAAATGTCTATCAAGATATGAAGGCCAAGAGACATTAAACATACCAGGTCACACGCCAAGAAACCTGGCTTAGGTCCAGGACTCCTTGCCTCCAGCATCCACCATTTCCATTAAGGCAGCCTGCCTAAGCAACCAGTTAGAATTCATGGAATGACAATGAAGTTGTGGGATCCATCACAGGCAAGGAGACAGGAGGGCGAAGGCCCAGAGCAAGCCTCCTTTTAGGGTCTCTGTGTCTTCGCTGAGCTGGCAGCTCCATGGTATGTCTCTAAATTCTCTGCTAGTCCTTAGCTTTTATGGTAACAGGAAGCAGTTGCTTGGCTGGAGCTTCTGCTTTTGTCTTAAGATCAGGCAGGAGGCCACTGAAGACCCAGCATTCCCAATCTCGGGCCTCTGCACCCTTGCTGTTTGTAACTAAGACCATTAAGCTTTACCCTCTGATGCTTCAGGGACACTCTACGGCCACCTTTTGCCAGGCTCTGATTTGCTGAGACCAGAACGAATGCCTTCCCAAGTCCTGTGGACCACAGCACAGCCTTTCCATCTTTTAAATTCTATGTCAAAACTTGCTTCCTTGGGGAACCTCTCCCCGAATCACTCAAAATTCATGAATCCCACCACCATGCACATCAAGCACACTGTGCCTCTGCTGACACATCAGGGTAATGGGTAGTAAAGCAACGCGGTACTGGGAGTCCCAAGACCAGTGATTGATTCCAAGGCTGTCAACAAATAATTGCGATCTTGCGCAAATCACTCCTTCACACTGGCCTCAGTTTACTCAGCTCTGAAGTTTAACTTATTGCTCCATGACGTCAAGCCTGGGCCTTTTGTCTATGAATTTTATGTAGGGATTTCTTGTGCACATTTAACCGGAGTGAATGGACTTGTGCTTCCAGCTGCATCTGCACCACAGTGTCTGGGGAATACTGCCTGTCTTCATCCTGGGTGTGCCCGACTGATGGGGAAGAACTTTTTCCACAGATGTGGAGAATTGCTACCTGAAGAATAAACCAAGAGAAAACTGCCAAACATAAGAGTATTTTTTTTTAATGTATATATTTCTAGTAAGAAGGTTGCAAGAATTGGTTTAGCTCTAGTCTCTGAAACTGATACGCAAATAGATATTTCTTCAAGGATTTCACATGTATTTCACATGTACATCTCATGGGTAGCATGAATAATAAAAACCCTGAGACAGATATTGGGGTTCAATCTGAAGATCAGAAAAGCAAAGCAACCAAGTCACTAGAGAGCTCTTACAATTTTGAAATCTTCAGACTGAAAAAGAGCGAGTTCCTCTCTCGTCCCACCTTATATTCCTCTCTAGTGCTGGGATTAG
>LOEQ01004243.1:118970-130690 GCA_001685075.1 Bramus lutescens
GTCTATTTGGTGTTCTGTAAGCTTCTTGTATCTTCATAAGCATATCTTTCTTTAAGTTGGGAAAGTTTTCTTCTATGATTTTGTTAATATATTTTTCTGAGGCTGGAGAGATGGCTCAGTGGTTGGTGCCCTGTACCTGCTCCTGTGGAGTTTGCTGTCTCAGGTCTGTTCTGGCCCAGGTCGCTGGCTCAGTCCTGCCTTCGCAAATGTCCCTGGTCTGGATCCACTCCTGCTCCCATGGAGCTCGCCATCTCAGGCCTCTCAGGCTGGCTCTAGCCTAGATCTCTGGCTCAGTCCCGCTCCTTTGGAGCTCTCTACCTCTGGCCTGCTCACACGTAGGTCGCTGATCCAGTTCTGCTTTCATAAATGTCCCTGGTCTGGTTCTGCTCCTGCTTCTGAGATAGACTCTTGAAATGGGATACATCTCAGGGGGTCGGAGGCAGAAGTAGAACTGATGTCAGGGAAATGAGGGACATGGCTTCTAAGTAAGACGCACAGCTCACCAATTTCATAGTAGATATTATGTAAAATATAACCTCCTCAGTTATGGGTGAACCTTCACATATTCTTTTATGTGTGTTGAATATTAAATAAACTTTTCCATAGTAACAGTGTTCACATTTCCATGAAGATTTTGGAGAAATGGTTCTATTAATTAGTCTAGTCCTTGTATTCGCGATATTCCCCTCTCTGTCTCAAGAAGCCTTGGATTACAGGTATGGACCACCATGCCTGACCCATAGAAACAGTGTACAGACAGAATAAAGCTTCTTAAGCTTGTGCAGAATTTATATAATTTATAAGATCACTGAAAATATGCATTTCATCCAGGTGGTGGTAGTGTACACTCAGGAGGCAGAGGAAGATGGCTCTCTGTGAATTTGAGGTCAACTTAGTCTACAGAGAGAATCCCAGGACAGCCAGGGCTATACAGAGAAACACTGTCTCAAAAAACAAACAAACAAAAACAAAAAGAAAAAAGAAAAAAAAGCATTTCACATTTCAGTGAATATCAGTGGAAAACAGTTTTGCTTTAAACATTGAATGAAAATGTCATTGGTTTTCTTCCCCCTTGAGTCTGGACTGATCATTCAATGAACTAATTGACATTCAAAAAGTCCACACAATTATGCATCTGTAGCATGCCTGTATATAGGGGAAGGTATTACTCAAAGTTCTGGGACAGACTGCAGAAGGAGCTACAGAGCCTGCCCAAAGAAATTTGTCAGCAAAGGGTTTCTGGGAGGTGGCATTTGAGTTGAATCTCAAAGGATGGAAAAGGAGAGGGTTTTTAAGGTGGGCTTATAAAAATCAAGTGACACTGTTGGGTGAACCTCCATGACAAGGTTGAACCTAAAAGCATTTACAAACTATGTAGTCATTTGGTATGAAGTATTTAACTGGCTTAATTTCCCCTTAGAAGAACGGTCACTTTTATTTTAGTATACAGCTAGAATTATGCTTACGTGTACAAACAAGCTTATGCATCAAACCAATCCACAAAGGTGAAAGCAAGTAGCTAGAAAGTAGGAAATGCACTGAGCATAGCTTATATAGAATGAAAAAGAGTGTTGGCTCATACAGAGACCAGTGGACACCTACAATGGTCCAGATGGCTACTTAGTACTAATGATGGAGTTGGGGTGGGGTGCGGGAGAGGCAAGCGATAGAGTTCATAGCCTCAGCTATGAACAAAGTTTTGTAAGTCCAGTGAGTCTAAGTTCGGGATGAGGTCACAGCCTCGCTGGAGCATGAGCATTAGAGGAAGAGTGTATGCTTTCTGACGTGAGACTGAGCTGTGGAAATCCGACATGATACTACACTGTGGGGCCAGTCAATGGGAAACATGCATGCTGCCTGATTCCCCGACCCTTCCTTTAGAGTACCCTGGTGGGACTTTCCTCCACCAAGGAGCATAGATGGAATGTCTCCTGGACAGAACTTCTAATTTGGAGCCTTGAGGCTGGGATTCTAGTCTCAGCACAAATATTTAATAACTTAACATTTGAGTGGATTAATTAACCACAATAAGTCTCGCTGAAAATAGATAATTCCTTTCCTTCTCACGGATCCTCATGAAGATCAAATGAAATAATTACTAAAAAGGACTTCGTGAAAGAGAAAGCTAAAACCATCCCTATTCTTCTTATGGGCATTTTTGTTACAAAACTGGAAAATTTTTTTTTTTTTTTTTGGTGACACAGGTTCTGCTGTGTGTTCAAGAATTCTTAAAAGGTTTGAATCAGCAAGTTTACAGTAACACTTTTTTTTGTTGGCCTTGCATTTTGTCTCACTTCCCCACATTAGACAATGATTAACTAGCTATGGTTTTAGATGCTGTGGATATTCAAGTCATCTTCATTAGTGAGGAAGGAGATGTTTGTGGCCCACCACGAGGATGAGAAGAGCTGCAGGAGTGTTATTGGTATTCTAAAGTGGTTCACTTAATGTATCATTTGACCCAAATTTTAGCATCTCAACCCCAGAGAAGCAGTAAAATGTGTAATAAAGGGAGGCGGGGCAAAGGGAAATATGAAGGGAATTTGTAAGTCAGCTCATGGGAAAGCTTGCCAGGCCAAATAATAAGGGAAGGGCAGAAGGGCAGAGGCAGGTTTCTCCCAAAGAAACTGCTCTTCCATCGGATAACTCCATTCCTGTTGGAGAAGGGAAGCAGTCATCCTTTTCATTGGTGAACCCCAAATCTCACGTTTCAATGACTCTCTTGACCCACCTTTTCTCCCTGCTCCCCCTCACCATCTCCCTTAAACATCAGCAGAAAAACTTTCTGTAATTAAGAAATTATAACTCATGATTCTAGAGTTTTCCATGTGAAAGCTATCACCTGTGACCTCTCTGGTCCAATTCTAATTCTCGAACTAATCAAGACATTTTATGTTATCATGGCAGGACAGAACTATGCTGGGCCTTGGTGCTGCTAGGCCGTTATTTTACTTGCCCAGTTACTTCCAGTTTCTTTCCACAATTCTCTCATCTTCAGATGGAAAAATTGAGGTACAAAGATTTTAATGATCTCCACAGGCCACAGAGTTAGTGATCCTAGCCTGGAAACCAGACTTATCTGCATCTAATTATGAGGTGGCAATGAGGCCTGGAGATGTATTCAATATACAGCTGCCAGAGGAAAGAGTTCTCTCGGGTTATGGCCCCCATGCTGTTGCTTAACTCTTCTCAACTTGACATGAACTGTGAGGAGGGAGCCTCTGTAGAGCACTGACCTCCAACAGATAGGCCCGTGTCATGTCTGCGGGGCATTTTATTGATTGCTAATTAATACAGGAAGGCCCAGTCCACTGTGGGTGGTAGCATCCCTGAGCAGGTGGGCTGGGCTATAAAATAAAGGTAGCTGAGCCAGCGGAAGGAAACAAGCCAGTCAGCAGTGTTCTGCCATGGTCTTTGATTCAGTTCCTGGCTCCGGGCTCCTGTCTTGAGTTCCTTGATGATGGACTTTGGTGATTGGAGTATGTAAGCCAAATAAACTCTTGCTTTTGATTAAGCGTTTAAAAAAGGTTAATGAGACCTAGCTTCCTCTTGTACTGAGCTCCCCCTGGCCCCAGCTTCCTCCCCACCTCGCCCCAAGCATGGCTCTCTCCCTATGTGGCCACAGGATTTTCTTGAAAAATTCCTGTCACAGGTCACCTTGTTTGACTCTAAAGAGATCTGGAACTGTGCTCAGAAACAAGACTGAGGACATCCTCAGTGTGGGGAGTTTCTTTTCAGAATCCAGAGGCACCTCAAACTCGACTGTCTTGATTGTTGATTGATGTGACAGGTTTCCCAGACCTCAATGTAAAGGGCACTTCTAAGCAGACATGTCTGGCCTGCTTTGCTGGGATACAGCTGCCCTGAACTGGCAGATTACCCCTGATTTGGAAGAACTGGTGTAGCGCAAATTCTAGTTGGTCTTAATAGTAAAAACCTGGATTCATATATAGGGGTTAATGCTGGAAGACAAGAGAATCGGAGTGGTCAGCCATTAGAGAATTCTTACCTCTACCAATGCTCAGACCAAAGGGGCAATCCTGTCCTCAGATTGCCCCTTCAGACTGCATCCTCAGATTGCAGTGAACACCTGTCTCCTCCTGCCTTAGATTCCTCTCGGCCTAGCTGTATCTCTTCCTGTCTCTACCTCCCTAGTCCTAGGATTAAAGGTGTGTGACTCTCAAGTACTGGGATTAAAGGAGTGAGCCACCACTACTTGGCTCTGTTTCTCTTGTAGACTTGATCAATTTCGTGTAGCCCAGGGTGACCTTGAACTCACAGAGATCTGTCTGCCTCTGTCTCCTGAGTGCTGGGATTAAAGGTGTGTGCCACTAATGCCTGGCCTCTATGGCTAACTAGTGTGGCTAGCTCTGTGCTCTGATCTTCAGGCAAGCTTTATTTGTTAGATCATAAACAAAATATTACCATAAACTGGGGCCCTGGATGGCCCCATGTGACAGATCTAGGAATGGCCTTGATGCATAGCTAAGTAACAGACTACTGCAAAATTGTAATTTTGGGTGTTCTTTTAATCTGTTGGGACACATCTGAAGCACGCACTTATCCTAGGAAAGCTTCTGTACCCCCTGTTTGCCCCACTGGGATCTTTATTCTAGATACAAGGACGTGTCTGTTTCTGGGCTTTTTTNTCTGTTGGGACACATCTGAAGCACGCACTTATCCTAGGAAAGCTTCTGTACCCCAGGAGGTGACCCCCTGTTTGCCCCACTGGGATCTTTACTCTAGATACAAGGACGTGTCTGTTTCTGGGCTTTGTTGTCCCCCCCTTTAATCAGTAGCTATGGCTGGAGTGGTTCCGAACCACGTTTCCTGTTTTATGGAATTCTGCTTCTCTCTAAATCCTTGTGTTGTTTTAAAAGAGGAAAATGCCAGAATTTCTTGGTGTTGACAGAACTGAGAATTTTGGCATTAAAAAAAATTACAGATAAAAGACAGACTAAGGAAAACCTCTGCAGTCCTGAAGGGACACTGAAAGCATCCGTTTGAACTGAGAAGGCCTCTCATCTTCACCAGTGCAGGGTGTGTAAACATACACAACACATTCCTAGACATGTCCAAGGACATAGCCCAGAAGCAAGAACAAACCCACATTGAGCAATACCACTCTTGGTCTTGAGGTAGATTTATTCTCTATTTTCTGAGAAATCGCCATACTGATTTCCAAAGTGACTGTTCAAGTTTGTGCTTCTGTCAGCAGTGGAGGACTATTCCCCTGATTCCACATCCTCTCCAACATAAGCTGTCCTCAGTATTTTTGATCTTAGCCATTCTGACAGGTGTAAGATGGTATCTCAGAATCATTTTGATTTGCATTTCCTTGATGATTAAGGATGTTGAGCAATTCCTTAAATGTCTTTTGACCACTTGATATTCTGCTGAGAATTCTGTTTAGCTCTGTACCCCGTTTTTTAATTGACTTATTTTGTATTTTGATGCCTAGTTTCTTGCGTTCTTTATATATTTTGGAGATCAGCCCTCTAGGCCAACAGCTGTAGTGCCCCCATGGGACAGAACTAGGTCCTCCACGTATGGGAGACAGTGATGAAGCTTAGACTATCTGAGGGACCCCTGGCAGTAGGACCAGCATCTATTCCTGGAGCATGAGCTAGCTTGTTGGAACCCATTCCCTACGTTGGGGTGCCATGCTCAGCCTTAATGCAGTGGGGAGGGGCTTGGCCTGCCCAAACTTAATGTGTCAGACTTTGTTGATTCCCCAATAGAGCACTTCCTCATTGGGAAGAGTGGATGGGATGTGGGCTGGAGGATAAGGAGGGGACCAAGAAGAGGGGTGGGAGGGAGAACTGTGGTTGGAATGTAAAATAAAGAAAAAATTAAATTAAATTAAAAAAATCAAAACCCAGGGTTTCTTGATGAAGTGGCACAGAAATCTACATCTTGTCATAGTGTCAACAAGGACCCTATAGAAGACGGATGTGTCAAATCACCGGTACTCAGGAGTACCAGTATCCTTGAGATGCTCCTATCAAACAGGTGGAGCTTAAGCATTAAGGATAATTGCAATAATGAAGGTATATCAATGCTTAAAGCTCCTACTTCATTGTGACACTGGAGGAATCCTAACTGTTGGAGGCCACTAACGAGGAAATAATTCTTTTAAAACTAGGAAGAGGCATGACCAATCATCTTCTGACTTTCCTATAAAATCTGTACCACAAAGCAAACAAAAGCAAACATCAATGGCAGAGAGTTACTTTCATGTAGAAATATCCCAGCTATAAATTAAGACACTCCTGATAGGCCAGGGGATGTTGTTTGCTAGTAGATCACATGCCTATTAGGAGAAGACCAAACCAAACAAACAACAACAAAACCCAACTCCACCGAATCAATGAATCTACATATTGATTGGCAAACACGCCCTCTCACCACAAAGAGAAAACTGGGGATTGTGTTACTTTATACATAACAAACAACTACCTAAAAAATAGGTTTTCCAAAATAAAATAAACCTCAATTTTGATGAGGTCTTTGGTGAACAATGAAATGTAGACTTTAGAAAAATTTATAAGATGAATAACCCCTTAAATTAGTAAATACACTTTAAAAGAAAAAAAGGATGGATAGAAAAATCTAGACATGGGGGCTGGAGAGATGGCTCTGAGGTTAAGAGCACTGGCTGCTCTTCCAGAGGTCCTGAGTTCAATTCCCAGCAACCATATGGTGGCTCACAACCATCTGTAATGAGATCTTGGCGCCCTCTTCTGGCATGTGGGCATACATGCAGGCAGAATGTTGTATACATAATAAATAAATCTTGAAAAAAAGAAAATCTAGACATTACAATAAACTTTAGGAGACTTTATTGGCCAATTGCAGTATGCAAATGTTATTTGGATCTTCATTCAAACAAACCTTAAAATATACTATATAGTAGTTAGAAGGGGGGCTGTATAATTTAGATATTTGGATATTAACTGACAGAAATGTTCTTCACAGAGAGGGCCTTCTATTTTAGTGATAATATTGTAATGCATGTGGATGAAACAATCATCTCTTTCAAAAAAAAAAAAAGACTCAGACAGGACTGAGGTTAGAGTTGAGACAACACTTACCATGGCTCAGTAATTGATTGGTGCTTCATTATAATACTCAATAAACATAAGACAAAGTTGGGAAAAAAATGACTGAACTGTGATTTCACCATGGGCTGGCCATCTTGTAGGCATGCCTTAAGGACAGACTTCGCAGAATTTTTTAAAAGCTTTGGGCTTCCTGTTCAGTGGTCAATTTAGGTAGTCAGTTTATGCTGGATTAAGAGTCTGACATGGGGCCTGAGCTAATGGATTCTTTTGTGACAGGTAGGAGAAGAGAGGCGATTTACAGTGGTGTTTCTACAAGCTGCACTTTAAAAAGGAATAGAGAAACACAGGGGCTTTTATATTGCCATTTTCTCCAGAAACGATTTACATTTTCGTCTTATTCAGAGACAATTTACTCAATGTCAGTCAGTCTGCACAGCCACGCTGAGCATCACAGCGTTAGTTTTGCTTCAGGGAAAAAAGAGAGAGTAATGCCACTCAAATAAATTACCACAGAAACTTATGAATGACAGGGCGCTCAGCTTCATTTCTGGATTTTAGACATCTAAATACACCCTGAGGAAGTTAGCATGGAAAGTCAAAAATGTCATCTGCACAAAATGTATTAATTTATTTTGACAGGTATAGACACTGCTAATCAAATTCCACGGGATATAGATGCGATCCCGAGTGATTCCCTTTTAACAGCACAGTGACACAGAGCTGTGCTGTTCTCTGTCGAGCAGTGGTGTTCAGAGCACAAAACGAGGAGACTGACCCGCTGCACCAGCTGTGGTGATTACTCTCTCTGAGCTGTGGCAAGCTGACAGTCTCAATACAGATTTCTTAAATCATTGCTTACACACACACACACACACACACACACACCCTCACCCCCACACTCATACCACACATACGCTCACACCACTCACAAACCACACTATACACACGCACCACACACATGCACTCCCACACACACCACACACATGCACCCACACACACCACACACACGCACTCACACACCATACATATGCACCCACACACACACCACACACACGCACCCACACCCACACCACACACACACACCCACACATACACCACACCCACACCACACACAAACCACACCACACACACCCACACACTCACCCCCCACACTCACACACCAACACAAACCACACCACACACACATGCACCCTACACACACATTTGTTATCACTTTATGTGCATCTTTAAAAAGAAAAATTAAAAATGGCTAAACTTGTCAAACTGTCGTCATAGGTCTGCAGAGTTAGATGGGATGGAGAATGCCCTCACACCCTCTTCCCTGCCTCCTGCACATTGTCCCTCACTTTAGACAGCACATTTGTCAGAAACGAGGAGCCTGCAGTGACACATCGCAATCACCCAAAGTCCTTCCCATCCACGTTAGGTGGCTCATTTATACAAGAGAAAATGCAGGTCTGTATTTTTGTCATTTCCCTTGCAAGGCAAGGCCAACTGGCACTATGTCCTTCAATTTTTATCTTATAAAAATAGCCCTCCTTCAATTTTAAAGAATAATTTTACAGAGAAGAGATCCTGAGTGGCCTCCCTCCCACCTTTATCACCAGATAGTTCACAGAGTCTTCTTGCCTGAATGGTTCCTGAGAAGCCAGAAGTCATTCTTATCTTTGCTCCAGCTTGTGGAAGGTGCTTTCTTATTCTGGCTCCTTTGTCTTTTATTTATCTGAAGTTTGAAAATGATATGTATAATCCTTAGTCATCTAGGATATGAAATCAAAACTACTTTGAGATTTCATCTTCTACTTGTCAGAATGGCTAAGATCAATGAAATAAATGACAGCTCTTGCTGGCCAGGATGCAGGGTAGGAGGAAGGCTGATCTACTGGTGGGAGCGCAAACTTGTACAGCCACTATGGAAATCAGTATAACGGTTCCTCAGAGGGATGGGAATTGATCTACCTCAAGATCCAGCTAAACAACTCTTGGGCATACACTCAAGTCTCTTCATTCTATCATAGAGATACTTGCCCANTGGCATGTGGGCATACATGCAGGCAGAATGTTGTATACATAATAAATAAATCTTGAAAAAAAGAAAATCTAGACATTACAATAAACTTTAGGAGACTTTATTGGCCAATTGCAGTATGCAAATGTTATTTGGATCTTCATTCAAACAAACCTTAAAATATACTATATAGTAGTTAGAAGGGGGGCTGTATAATTTAGATATTTGGATATTAACTGACAGAAATGTTCTTCACAGAGAGGGCCTTCTATTTTAGTGATAATATTGTAATGCATGTGGATGAAACAATCATCTCTTTCAAAAAAAAAAAAAGACTCAGACAGGACTGAGGTTAGAGTTGAGACAACACTTACCATGGCTCAGTAATTGATTGGTGCTTCATTATAATACTCAATAAACATAAGACAAAGTTGGGAAAAAAATGACTGAACTGTGATTTCACCATGGGCTGGCCATCTTGTAGGCATGCCTTAAGGACAGACTTCGCAGAATTTTTTAAAAGCTTTGGGCTTCCTGTTCAGTGGTCAATTTAGGTAGTCAGTTTATGCTGGATTAAGAGTCTGACATGGGGCCTGAGCTAATGGATTCTTTTGTGACAGGTAGGAGAAGAGAGGCGATTTACAGTGGTGTTTCTACAAGCTGCACTTTAAAAAGGAATAGAGAAACACAGGGGCTTTTATATTGCCATTTTCTCCAGAAACGATTTACATTTTCGTCTTATTCAGAGACAATTTACTCAATGTCAGTCAGTCTGCACAGCCACGCTGAGCATCACAGCGTTAGTTTTGCTTCAGGGAAAAAAGAGAGAGTAATGCCACTCAAATAAATTACCACAGAAACTTATGAATGACAGGGCGCTCAGCTTCATTTCTGGATTTTAGACATCTAAATACACCCTGAGGAAGTTAGCATGGAAAGTCAAAAATGTCATCTGCACAAAATGTATTAATTTATTTTGACAGGTATAGACACTGCTAATCAAATTCCACGGGATATAGATGCGATCCCGAGTGATTCCCTTTTAACAGCACAGTGACACAGAGCTGTGCTGTTCTCTGTCGAGCAGTGGTGTTCAGAGCACAAAACGAGGAGACTGACCCGCTGCACCAGCTGTGGTGATTACTCTCTCTGAGCTGTGGCAAGCTGACAGTCTCAATACAGATTTCTTAAATCATTGCTTACACACACACACACACACACACACACACCCTCACCCCCACACTCATACCACACATACGCTCACACCACTCACAAACCACACTATACACACGCACCACACACATGCACTCCCACACACACCACACACATGCACCCACACACACCACACACACGCACTCACACACCATACATATGCACCCACACACACACCACACACACGCACCCACACCCACACCACACACACACACCCACACATACACCACACCCACACCACACACAAACCACACCACACACACCCACACACTCACCCCCCACACTCACACACCAACACAAACCACACCACACACACATGCACCCTACACACACATTTGTTATCACTTTATGTGCATCTTTAAAAAGAAAAATTAAAAATGGCTAAACTTGTCAAACTGTCGTCATAGGTCTGCAGAGTTAGATGGGATGGAGAATGCCCTCACACCCTCTTCCCTGCCTCCTGCACATTGTCCCTCACTTTAGACAGCACATTTGTCAGAAACGAGGAGCCTGCAGTGACACATCGCAATCACCCAAAGTCCTTCCCATCCACGTTAGGTGGCTCATTTATACAAGAGAAAATGCAGGTCTGTATTTTTGTCATTTCCCTTGCAAGGCAAGGCCAACTGGCACTATGTCCTTCAATTTTTATCTTATAAAAATAGCCCTCCTTCAATTTTAAAGAATAATTTTACAGAGAAGAGATCCTGAGTGGCCTCCCTCCCACCTTTATCACCAGATAGTTCACAGAGTCTTCTTGCCTGAATGGTTCCTGAGAAGCCAGAAGTCATTCTTATCTTTGCTCCAGCTTGTGGAAGGTGCTTTCTTATTCTGGCTCCTTTGTCTTTTATTTATCTGAAGTTTGAAAATGATATGTATAATCCTTAGTCATCTAGGATATGAAATCAAAACTACTTTGAGATTTCATCTTCTACTTGTCAGAATGGCTAAGATCAATGAAATAAATGACAGCTCTTGCTGGCCAGGATGCAGGGTAGGAGGAAGGCTGATCTACTGGTGGGAGCGCAAACTTGTACAGCCACTATGGAAATCAGTATAACGGTTCCTCAGAGGGATGGGAATTGATCTACCTCAAGATCCAGCTAAACAACTCTTGGGCATACACTCAAGTCTCTTCATTCTATCATAGAGATACTTGCCCAGCCATGTTCAGTGCTGCTCTACTCACAATACCCAGAAACTGTAAACACCATAGATGTCCCTCAACAGAAGAACGGATAAAGAAAATGTGATACATTTACACAATGGAGTCATGAAATTTGTAGGCAAATGAAAGGAACTATAAAAAAATCATCCTGAGTGAGGTAACCCAGACCCAGAAAGACAAAAATCATATGAATTTTCTTACATGTGGATATTAACTGTTAAGTCAATTAAATCAATGAAAACCAAGCTACTGTCCACAGAACCACAGA
>LOEQ01004244.1:0-20477 GCA_001685075.1 Bramus lutescens
AGGGGAGAGGGAAGCCAAAAAGTTAAGCTGGGTGGATAGAGAATTGGGAGATGGATCTTGAAGGAATTTGGGGAAGTGAGATGAATGATCAAAATATATTGTAGTCCAAGAACCAATAAAAAAAGAGAGCAAATGCATTTTATTATAATACTATTTTAAACTACAGAAACCCTAACAATCAACAAAGACATGGTTTAAAATGTGTAAATCATCACCAGCATTAACTAATGTACAGATAGGAGTGAATTAAAGTCGATCTGTAATTTGATAAGATACATTTGAATAAGTGTTGCAGAGCAACTGGAAACATGGTATTTACAAAGTTAAAACAGTTATATTTCATTTATTGCTATATATGTTACGTAAAATTATAAAATTAGAAGTGACAGAAGTTAGATTGAATTCATAGTAATCTTAAATAGAAGAAATGAAGAAATGGACAATGATTTTCTCCCATTATTCTCTTGGATTTTGCAATAGAAACTTTCTACTGTTTTTCCTTATTGTAACTTACAATGCAAATAGGACAACACATTAGTATTTATTAATTCCAGGAGGTCTGTAAGGGTTTCCTATATTTCTATACAGCATATTCAATTTAATTTTTTGTTTCTAATTACATTTATTTAATTAATTGGAAGTAGTGAGAATTAACATGTCATGATAATCATGGAATAGTCGTCAGAGGACAACTTGAAAGGAGTCTGTTTCCTCCTTTCCACCATGTGGGGCCAGGAACGGAGCATGGCTCATAAGGCTTTGCATCATATGCCATGACCTGCTGAGTCATCTTGCCAATACCCTGTTTAATTAATTTTTTGTTTATTTTGAAGATTTTTTCATACATATGTATTCATGTGTGTCTGCCTGTACACTTATTGCACATGTCTGCAAGGGCTCTTGGGGCTAGAAGAGGTCATTAGGTTCACTGGAACTGAAGTTACAGATATTTATGTATTATTAGTGCAGCGAACCTAACTCCTAATTATTTCTGAAAGGGTAAAAATAATTTGTAGCATCTAAAACATCTTTCTAGGCCCTGTTTAGTTTTTTGAAGCAATTGTTAAAACATGAGATGGATGAATACATTTACGGATGTACATTTTTAAGGTATGTACAACATATTGAAATAAAAAATGTATTTAGGTTTGTCATGACATTTAATGATAGATTCTTAATTATTTATTGAAGTGTTATTTTCTAACCATATAAATGACAGTAAAAACTAAACTAAACACATTGTTTCTTTACTTAACTTAACTCAGGATAGAAGAACTTCATTCAATAAAGCTGTGAGAAATGAATATCGGGTGGAAACACAAACGCAAAGTGGGCCAAGAAAGCGTCTGAGAACGTTTGACTCCACTGACCCATGCACAGCTGGGGGAGCATTCTGTACATATTTCCCTAGTAGAAAAATTCTTACGACTTTGGACACAATCACAACTGAAGCTTTCAAAATATGTTACATGGGTTTGTTTTTCAGATTTAACTGATCAATTAAGAAACATTGTTTAGAGTAAGAGAGAATGGGAAGTTGGAGTGGTAATGGGAAAGAGTAATCTGGAAGATCTTGAGAGATGGGGACATGAATGTCATTAAAATGCAGTGCATGGAATTCTCAAAGAATTAATAAGATACTAAGAAAAAGACATTTAAATTTTTTAAACAAACAACTCAAAAACTCTAACAGAACTCAAGAACATTAGGTACAACTGAGTAAAGTTGTACAATTTTCTGGTGCCTTTGGATACTTCTCCTTCTAATTCTTGGAGGAAATTACTCAGCCAGAAAAAGAGTGGAGTTGACTTCTATGAACTCCAAATGCCCTGTTTAAGAAATTCTAAGGATAGGTTTTGTTTCCATTGCTTCAGAAGGGTAGGGGAAAATATTGTGACTCTAGGATCTTGGAACATCCCTTTGTGTTCGGAATGCTAAACCCATCAAAATAATCAGAATACTGTCTTTTGTAGTAGCAAGAATAAATACTTGTAGTTTATTTTGAATGATCAGGAGTGGGTAGGAGGCCATGGATGTAGTTTTAAAACTTCTTGCCTTTGAGAGTTTACTCTTAAAAAATGAATGAAGCATTAAGCAAGCAAGTAAAGGAGCAAAGGCAGACGGGGGCATCCAGCAAATGAAGACCTTGACATACCAAGAGTTTTCCTTTCCTGTTTATCCAAAACCAAAACCAATAATCTCATTATTTTTAATGTCTTAATGTGTTTCTCTGAACAAGATTAGTCCACTTACAATAAGTACACTTATCTTCGAGAAGCCTGTGCAAGCCTGGGTCTTAACGAGTAAACATAGGTTTTCTTAATTGGAGCCAGTCATACACAGCATAAGAACAGGGATAAAGTCACGGAGGGAAAGAGCGGTGGAGACAGACCAGAGGGAGGTCGGGAACAGAAGTTGTGCTGGATGAGACACTGAGAGATGGCTTTGAGATGAGTCCAAGCAGAAAACAAACAGAAGTGTGTGGGGAAAGAAAAAGATCCAAAGCCAGCAAACAATACAACCAGAGTTGGGTTTCACTTTAAATATGACTAGGAAAATGACCATCTTTGAAGTAGTCATAACTAGTGTTCCTCAAGAGGAACACAATTCAGATAATCACACATAATTTCCTTTTTTTTCCAAATCAACTCTCAAAGACCTGGAATTAGCAGGTTATGCCATATTTGAAGAATGACAAAGAAAGGACGTCAGTGTTTTTGAACCTAAAATTTGGTCTAAAATAACTAGAAGAAAGCTGTTAGTTTGGGGACTTAATCAGAAATTTCTGGAAGGATCCCATCATGTTTTATTACCTACAAATAAATACCATCCTAAGAAGCTTGACATTCAGATCTACCCACAATGTGTTTAAAGTTGAAGTGCTTTGAAAGCTTCAGAGGGCTCTAGGTTTTTCTCAATGAAATGAGTTAACTCTGGAAATATTCAATTTTGAAAGCTATAAGCTCAGAGGCAGATGACATTTGAAGATTGTAATGGGTGTAGGAAAAAAAATAATGAGGAGAAAGACTTTCGAAACAAAGAAAGAACATTAAAAACAAGTTTCTAGGTGGAGAAATGGCTCTGTGAGTAAAGACACTTGCTGCTTTTGCCAAGGTCTGGAGTTTGGTTCACAGCGCTCTTGATGAATAGCTCACAGTTACCTGTAACCATAGCCCCAAGACCAAATATCCTCTTCTGATTTGTGCAGGTACCCAGGCATACATATACACATAGACACACACAGTACACACAAGAAAAGTTCTTTAAATACTACAAAAGATACAGTTGCCTGTGTCTTTTCCTGAAATTTGATTCACACCCCGCCCCCAGCATCCGAATTCCTTTCACATTAATGGTCAGTGTTGAACCTGCATTGGCATGACATGGGGAACTTCTTAAAACACAGATTCAAAGCTCCCCTCGAAAGCCTGCATTTCAGGAGTTTTCAGAAACAGATTCAGTTCTCATGGGCTATTGTTTGCCTTTGAAGACTTTGGTTATCACTGGGCAATTAGATGCAGTTCTTAAACACTGTCAGTTTTGTAACAGAAATTCTAAGAACATTACCTGGATATTTAAGCAGAATTTCTATTTTTTTCTTCTTCTAGCTCTCTATTTGCTATAGTCATGATACAGGAAAGGGGGTACTACTCCAAGGCAACGAGGACTACAATGTCAGAAAAGAAAGATCGTTTTTCCTCACTGAAGGACATTTCAATACAAAACATCCCACAGAGGATGAGAGAGTATTCCCATATGGAAGATTTATTCCCCACACCCTCCTGGAAGATCTTCACCTAAAACCATTGTAATTACCATAGGCCACTACATGCATCATCTGGGCACAGTAGGATCCAGTTTTAAGGAAAACTTATGAGCTTAAAGAAGACATTCCAGTTTATGCAGCTTGAATTACTTCAGAAATATTCTTCAGACTAGTGTTGCCTTGTGAAACACCAACTCCAGAGAAAAATCTGAATTATTCTCTGCTCACAGGCAATTTATGTATTTTTGCAAAAAGATAAGAAACATGATGAAATCTTGGAAATGAGTGTCAAATGGATAAACATGTAGATGTTTAACTGCAATAAACCTGTATTTCAGGCATCAGTCCTTATACCTGTATTATTCATATATAAATCATTTTCCCAATTGGATGATAAAATCAACTCATCTTTAATATTTTATCATGAGCATAACTAACCTGTGAATTTGAAAGACATTCCTGTGTATAGAATACAAAAATCTCTTTTGCTCATCTCAGAAAGCACATCGCTCATATTTTCTGCGGCATGATATTGGCCAAGTTCTCATTTGGTTTCCCTAGAGGTTTGCTTCTGAAAATTCTCTGCCAAAATGGGGGGAGGAGAGTGACTGATATTTGTTCCTCTGCATTTCTGTTCTTGATATATTAGCTCAGTAATGAAATGGATCAAAACCCAAGTGATACAATTATCTCAGCCCAAAAGTACATACACAAGCCCTTCCTAAAACGCACGTAGGCCTTTATACAGCAATGGAGACATACAGCCTCACCCATTGCTAGGGATGATGCTCATTGGTCCCTGAAAGCCAACAGTGAGCATTGCTTTCAAACTGTATCCACATTGAAAATCTGAAATCAGTCTTAGTGTAAAAATACATACAACAAAAAGTAGGATTTCTAGGTTTCTCACAGCAGACATTTTATGCTTTTAGCAAGTCAGCAAGTGTCTATGCTGATTGCCTAAGTTGCCCTCTCTTATCTATGTCCCGAAGAGTAAGTGATCTGTTATGAAAACACATAAATCTCTAATTGATGAACTCTTGAGACTGATCCTCAGAGAGTATCTCCAGAAATGTATAAAATCTCTCCAGTGAAACACAGGCACATTGTTCATCCCAGCCGCCCAGAACTGAAATAATGACACAGAAACCATGTTATTTAAATCACTGCTTGGCCTATTTGCTCTAGGTTCTTATTGGCTAACTCCTATATCTTAATTTAACCAATTTCTAGTAATCTGTATCACCACGTGGCAGTGGTTTACCAGGTAAAAATCCCAGCATCTGTCTCTGGAAGCTCCATGGCATTCCTCCAACTCCAACCTTCTTCCTCCCACCATACAAACTAGCTTTCCCCACCTGTTTCTGTTCTTCCCTGCCATAGTCTCAAAGCAGTTCTTTATTAACCAATGAAAGCAACACATAGACAGAAGGAACTCCTACACCATTTCCCCTTTTCTGTTTAAGCAAAAAGGAAGGCTTTAACTTTAACACAGTAGAATTACATATAACAAAAAGTTTTCAAGCAAGAATTACAGTTGCAATATTTATATCTACTTTATCTGTTATAATAACTAAGGGAAACTATAACTATAAATTCTTCAACTCCATCAAGGACTCCATAAGAACATACTATTATCTAAGAAAACAGGAAGAATATTGTAAGCAACCTCCAAAACTTTAGAATTGACAGACATATCTTGCTGCCTGGGCAGTCACCCAAAGTTTTTCTGTTGAGTTGGGGCATCCATCTTTAGCCTACAGGCCGATAGTATCCAGCAGACTTTCCCATGAAGCAGGAAATTTCAAAAACAGGTCTGCCAATATTGGCAGTTTGCCAATAACATTATTCTGTATCCTGCAGATTGTCTCACAGACTCTTTCATGAAGCAGAAACCCTGAAGGACCATCTCAACTTAATAAAGTTCCGTAGTCATTTCTCTGTAGGTTCTGCATTTCCAGTTCATCTAACAAACTCCATAAGGAGCCTCTTCAATGCCCATCTTCCTCTTGAAACAATTGGTGCTGCCAGGAGCAATTGTGTCTCATTGTCATCTAAAAGTCTTAAGCTATTAAAACATTTTAAATGCCATATTTTGAAGGTCTCTGAAAGATTTGAAGAATAACTAACTGTATTAAATCTCTATACAGCTAGAAAATCTAACTAACAAGACAACAAGCTTGACTATTATAGATGACTCTATATTAATCTGTATTTTTAATTATGCATTACATTTTTAAATGAGCTGCACAATCACAATGCCTTAATCAAGATAAGAAATACATATACATATAACAAAATTGATCTTAAATTTGTATCAATAAACCAAGATTCATACCAATGCAAAGTATCCATTTTTATAACATATTCCTTTTTAAATGTAAAGAAACATCTTTAAACAGTATTTGGGAATATGGGTATAAATTTGTCCATACTGCTTCATGTTGTTTGGGGACACTGTAAATCAGGTCTTTCATGATGTATCCTGTGTGCTAGGTTCATCTCAGTCAGCAGTTGGGCAAAGTAATTTTTGAGGGTGTTCACAGAAACTTTTCAGGGGGCATATTCTATCAAATCATATTGGTCTGGAAGAAATCCATAGGTTCTCATCTTCTGTGAAAACAAAAGAAAAACCCCTTTTCCAAAACAACATATCCTTAGGCCCAAATTTGGAAGTTATGATACCTTTAGCTTAGCAGCCCATACAATGAAATAAATATCTCTCTGTACTGAGCTCCTTCACAGTCAAAACATATAAAGAAAACACAATGATATGCATAATCTAGACTCTCTGAGAATTTTTCATTTTTACATGGCTTATTTTTACTCTATTGCTTTTTAATATTTATTTTACTATCTTTGCTCCTTTAATCTATGACTGTCTGTCTTTTTTAACTCTCTATATTTTTTCTTCTCTCTCCCAAGCCTACATACATTTATCCAACACTGTGAACGATTTATAGGTCTTTTTCTTAAATCTGGATTTGTCTTTATTGCATATCTGTAATTATTTACTGTCCATGAGTGCTTTTTAAAATGGTAAGGGCTTCTTAAAACTTAAGCTGTGCCATTATTATGATATATATGGTAATTCCTACTTGCCTGCCCCGTCTAAAATTTAAGCTGTACAACTACTATGATATATATGGTACCACCTGCTTGCTTAACACAGTCCAGCATGGCGGAGCTACTCACATGCACAGTGCCCCATCTCCAGGCACACAGCCAGTCTATGCCACCATTAAGCAAGCTGCAGCAGTCTGCTCACAAAACCCATCCAAATGCTCTGTCTCCTGAAAGAGTCAGATGCTGTCAGCAAAGCTCAGATAACCAGCATTTAAAACTGCTGTCATTTTCTTCTTCTGCAGCTGAGTCAGGAAAATCTCTCTTAAAGGAGCTGTGGCACACTGCCAGCAAACAGCAAGAATCTGTGTTAAACTCTGTATTTTTTTTGTCTAGAATTCCTTTTTAAGCCCTCTCAGGTTTTATGTGGATTTAGTTGGCCATGTGGATGCCAGTCTATTGTAGTAGAACTGCTTGTTCGTCCCAGCCACCCAGAACCAAAATAATCACACAGAAACTATATCCGCTTATTTCCCTCAAAATTGTGTCAAAGACATTAAAAGATAAAACAGCAATGCAAGCTTTAGACAATACGCATGGATTTAGAATGCCTGGCATTTCTCAGAAGTAGGAGTGACTGCCATGCATTTCCTCTCACCTGGCAATTACATTTAAGAGTAATGCATCACCCTCCAGTTCCCTTTCCCATTGGATCTTGATGCTGGTCTTGGTGGTCATAAAGGAAGAAGAGCATGGCAATATAGTCTGCTATAGAGCATTGGGACAGATTCATACATGCCTTGGTTCTTGTAAAATGGGATAGCCTGAGAATTATATGTGCACCTGGGCAGTTGGAGCATTGTGCTTGTGTGTCTCTAATGATTTATTTTTTTAGAGGCATGTAACCATTGAAGGGGCCATCATTTGTGATCTCATCTACAGTTTGTTGGAAAAAACAAGAGGACTTCCCCAGAAGCAAGCAGAAGAAGCCCACACTGAGACAGTAAAGGCTACAAAGAGAAACCCTGTCTTGAAAGAAGTGAAGTGCTTTGGGATTTAACATGTATTTGGTTCAATAAAGACTTTTGAAAGTAAAAAAAAGTAATGCATCTAATACTGTAAGGAAAGAATGCAGGGTTTTCTTTCCCTGGTTAAGGAAATCTATATATATATATATTCATCATGACATTTTCTTTTTTAAAAAATTGTTTTTATTGAGCTGTATATATTTCTCCACTTACCTCCCTTCTTCCCACTCACATGAGCCCCAATGCTCCCAATTTACTCAGGAGTTCTAGTCTTTTTCTACTTGCCATGTAGATTAAATCCATGTATGTCTCTCTTAGGTGTAAGATGGAATCTCAGAGTTGTCTTGATTTGCATTTCTCTGATGGCTAAGGCTATTAAGCATTTCCTTAAGTGTCTTTCAGCCATTTTAGATTTATCTGTTGAGAGTTCCTTGTATAAGTCTTTACCCCATTTTTTAACTGGATTATTTCTTCTTTTGATGAGCAATTTCTTGAGTTCTTTGTATATTTTGGAGATCAGTCCTCTGTCCAATGTGGGTTTGGTGAAGATCTTTCCCCATTCTGTAGGCTGCCATTTTGTCTTGTTGACCATGTCCTTTGCTTTACTGAAGTGTTTTAGTTTCATGAGGTCCCATTTATTAATTGTTTCTCTCAGTGCCTGTGCTATATTTTTATAGAAGTATCCTCTAATATTTCTATGTAGTTTAAAGGCACAAGTGAAATAATTTCTGAGTTTAATGAAATGGATAAAACAAAACTAACAATCTACTACTCAAGGGCATAAGTCAGAGGGGAATGTGATGAATGATAACAGTTTACATTTTTCACTTGAACAATTTCAAAATAGGTGGCAGAGATAAGATTACCTATACTTCACAGTATTTATTGTGTCTATTTTCTTTCACTTGCTTCACTTAATGAACTAAATAAGCCACTTGCTAACATCCTAGGGCACTTGATTAAATTAACTCTAAAATGTCTTGTTAAAAGTAATTTAGCCAAGAAAAAGCTCAATATTCTATTCATTAACATCCATTTATTCAAACAGGCTGTGGTGGATTTACCTGCAGACTAGACCAGAATACACAGCAGAAACACAAATCAAAGCAATAAATTGACTAGGGAATGAGGCAAACAAATTTGCTTTTCAATCCTGACCCACCTGCCATTTAGCATAGAATAGAGTTGTGGACATGACTTTTGCAATCAAATGCTTCTCAGTTCAATTTGCCAAAGAACAGCTTTACTTGAGACCAGACTCTTCAAATCTATGCCACATGTAAATGTAATTCAAATAATTAAAGCCTGTGGTTTGTTTAAAGCTACTACAAGGATGACTCCATGCAAAAGAAAGGCCCTTGGCAAGGAGAGTTCCAGATGCATGAGTTACAGAAACATGTCTAATTCCTGATGGTCACAACAAAGTCATCTGCTGCAGCTCTTCATATGCTTGGAACAAACAGTCTAGAGCTGAGAAAAAAAAAAAAAACTCTGTAGGTAAGAGTACTTGCTATGTGTCCTAGTTTTTTGTTTTTTTGTTGTTGTTTTTTTTTGTTTGTTTGTTTTTTGCTAGGAGGGAACACTTACTAAAATCGATCTGGGAAAGGGACTTATTACATATTGCAGGTTGGAGAATCTAATTGCTTGTCTAACCTTTATGTCCATCATCAAGGGAAGTCACGGAAGGACCTCAATCAGGAATCTGGAGACAGGATCTGCAGCAGAGATTAAGGTGGAGTTCTGAATACTGACTTGTTTTCCTGCTCATGCTCAGCTGGCTTGCTTACATAGTCTAGGACACTAAGCCCAGTATGGCACTGCCCACAGTGGCCTGAGGCCTCCTGAATCATCATCAATAAATCAGTGTCCCACAGTCTCACCCACAAGCCATTCTCATGGTGGTGGTTTTCCAACTGAAGCTCCTTCTCCCCAGGTGCCTTTTGTATGTTTCAAGATGACAAAAACTAAGCAATATGCTGTAATGTGAATTGGAATTTCTAGATCTACAAGAGAAAGAGGAAGAGGAAGAAGACAAAGCCAGATGTAGGCACACACCTATAACCTTAGACCAGTGGGAAGCAAAAGTTGGACAATCACTAGGGCTGGTGAGTGTTGTCCCAGCTCTTGTTTCCGTGAGAGACCTGTATACAAAGAGTGGAGACTGATGGAGAATGAACATCTACAGGCGCCCTGACTTCTGTGTATGTACATGTTTGGCACAACCTCACACATCTACATACACATTCTCATACATACATGAAAACACACATATACAATTCAGCTGAAGAGTGTACTATATATTTTTCTCCAGGTTGTCATTTTCATTTAGATATTCAGTTTTGTTTTGTTTAGTTTTTACACAAAAAGTTTGCTAGTGTATTAGTCAAGGTTCTCTAGAGTATGGCTTATAGACATGGTTCAACTAAGCCAACAATGGCTACCTTCTGGTTCAAGAATCCAGTAATTGTTTAGTCCACTAGGCTGGATGTCTTAGTTTGTCTACTGTATTTACTGGACTCCCACTGGCTTTAATGCCAGTGAAGGAATAGACTTGCTAGCAAGATAAGAGTAAGGCAGGCCTTGTCCTTATACAGGCTTCTAGCAGAAGGTGTGCTCCAGATTAGAGGTGAGTCTTTCATCTCAAAAGATCAGGATTAAAGGTATCTCTTCCCATTTCAAATTAAGCAAAAAACAGTCACAGGTGTGTCCCACAATTTGGAGATTTTAATTAACTCCAGATATCTGTCTTCAAATTGTCAACCAAGAATAGTCATCCCAACTAGTTTTTACAAATAGCATAGAATTTATGAACTTTTAAAGTATTATATATGGATATTGCCTTCAAATTACAAACATTTTCATTAGGGTTGTTGAGGATTATGCAAATTTTCTCTCACTAATTTAATATTAACATTTAGGTCAATAATTCCTGTGGAGAGAGATCTTTTTCTTACATCCAGTGTAAGACATAGACATTTATTTTTTTTTATCACGGATAGTTTCCCTGCCATCATCTATTAAAATGCCAACCTTTTCCTCAGTGGTTGGTTAGGTTATTTAATCATATACTTAACTTTTACGTGCTCTTTGGTTGTTTGTGAAGTGTCTCTTCTCTCCTGGTCTGTTTGTGTGTTCCAGGACTATGCTACTTCTCTTCATCTCACTAGCCATTCTTTTATTTTCTCTTTTTAATAGTATGCTTTAAGTACACTTTGAAATTTTAGTACAAGTATACATTGTAACATATTACATGTACTCTTACTCCCACTTTCAACTCCCCCTAGGGCTCTTAACATAAAACTTTCTTCCAGTTTCATATCTTTTCAGTTTTTCTTTGTTCTTCAAAATCTTGTACAAGTATGCAATGAAATATGACCATGTTTCTCCCACGTTTTTTCCATCAAGTTTCCCCCATAACTTCTTCAGTATGACCTCCCTTCAGGGTTCCTGCTATATAAAAGAGTCTGCTAGACATTCTTCAGAACACAGAAGAAAGTGACTGACTGCCTTTGAAATTTCCTGCTTCATGGAAAAGTCTGCTGAATACCATGGTCCAGTAGGCTGAAGATGGTTGCTCCAACAGTACAGAAAAACTTTGGGTCCTGTCCAGGCAGTAAGATGTCTCTGTCAATTTTAGAGTTTTGCAAGTTGCTTACAATGTACTTCCTGTTTACATGGGTAATATCATATCTTTCTGGAGTCTTTGATGGAGTTGAAGAACTTATAGTTTTCCTTAGTTATGATGAAAGATAACGTAGATATAAACATTGTAACTGTAATTCTTGTTTGATACCTGTTTTCTTTTGTGTAATTTTACTATGTTAAAGCTAAAACCTTCCTTTTGTTTAAAAAAAGGGGGAGGTGATGTGGGAGTCCCCTCTGTGTACTCTGATTACCAATAATTAATAAAGAAACTGCTTTGGACCTATAATAAGGCAGAACTTAGGTAGGCAGGGAAAGCTAGGCTGAATGCTGGGAGAAAGAAGTCAGGAAGTTAGGGAGAAGCCATGGAGCAGAGGCCAGAGTCAGGTATGCCGAAACTTTGCCGGTAAGCCACTGCCACATGGAGATACACAGATTAATAGAAATGGGTTAAATTAATACATAAGAGTTAGCCAATAAGAAGCTAGAGCTAATGGGCCAAGCAGTGATTTAATTAATACAGTTTCTGGTGATTATTTTGGGGCTGTCTGGAACCAACAAGCAGCCCCCTCCCCCAATAATGACCCTTTTCCAATTCATGCCTTTTTTCTAAAGCACTCACTAAGTCCTATTGGTGCTACACATATCCATGTATATGTAGAGAGATATACTGAGCATGGACAACCTATCAGTGGTTGCTTCCTCCCTCTCCCAGCAGCTATAAACTGCCAATAGTTCTTCAGCTAGATGTGGCTTTGAAAGCCCATCTCTAATGCATGCTGGATTTCTTAAGTGACTTGATCTTGTGCAATAGCAATGTGCTGTCCAGAAGATCACACTTCACAGCAGTCAACCCCATCCTCTGAAGGCCAGGCAGGTTAATATAGATGCCTCAGCCTCGCTGAGCATTCACACCTGCTTATTCTCAGCACTTGGAGTAGTTGTGAATCTCTGTGTTACCTGCCACTGCGGTAAGAAGCATCTCTCATCAGGGTTGCAAGCAGCAAAACTCTGTGGCATACGCATCTGGAATAAAAGGCAGTTTGGCGATATTACTAGCAAACCTACAGTAGTGGGTTCTCAGCTAGGGCCTGTGACCTTCATAAGCTCTTCTTTAAAAACATATTAATACCAGGCATGGATTACTTCCTGTGGTGCAGACCTCAAGTTCAATCAAAAGACAGGTTGCTTAGCTCATAAGAGTCTTCCCACTATTGCACCAGTGAGAATGTCTTACCTGGCACAGTACAGTAAGACTGTTGATGTTTGTTCTCCTCCAACAGATTTCACAGCACCTTCCAGCCCTGCAAAACCTAGCTGGCAGGGAGAGAGTTCATGGTCTATTCTAGAATGATTTCTCAGTGTCCTGCAATGGAAGGATGTGGTGTCTAGGTGGGTTGTGTTTGTTCATTTGTTTATTTGAGACAGGGCCTTGTATACTCTAGGCTGGACCTATATAACTGAGAATGACCTTTGACTGCTCTTCCACTTCCTAAAGGCAAGATAAACAGTGTATACCACATGCCTGGCTTAATGTGGTGATGAGGGTATGTGAGGAGAGTATGTGAGGAGGGTATGTGTAGTAATGTGGGAACGGTGGGCTGTGTCTCGCCATCCCGCTAGCTTATACCCCGAAATAACAACATAGAAACTGTATTAATTTAAACACTGCATGGCCCATTATCTCCAGCCCCTTATTTACTAATTCTCACATATTAGTTTAACTCATCTCCATTAATGTATATTGCCACTTGACTGTGGCTTACCAGCATGAGTCTAACCAGTGTCAACCTCGGAGAGGAGAGCTATGGCATCTGCCATACTGCAATCTTCCTCCCAGCATTCTGTTCTGTCTACTCCACCCACCTAAGGGCTGGCCTATCCAAAGGCCAAAGCAGCTTCTTTATTTAACCAATGAAAGTAACACCTAGACAGAAGACCCTCCCACACCAGATATGTAAGGATATGTGAGGGTATGTGAGGGTATGTGAGGGTATTGTTTAATGTGGTGCTGAGGGTAAAATACAGGCTTCATATACACTAGGCAAACACTCTGTCAAACAAGCTATATTTCCAACCCCTTTCTAAATGATTCCTGCATTAGAGTTTTCCACATTGAATTTAATATCAAGCTTTCCACTTGAATAAAATGAATTTAATGGCACTTTATTGAATTATATAAAATTTATACATTTTGGCTTCTCTTTTTGAAGAAGTAGATGTATTTCCTTTGTACAAACCTTTTATACATTCTGCTTACTGTCCACTAAATTTTCTTCTATGTGTTTTTATTTTCCTTGGCAATAGAAAATAGAAATGTCTCTACCACTTTGTTTCTAACTGGTTATTGTTGCTATGAAGAATTATTGATTTGTTTATATATTATTCATGCTTTTATTGTTCTACTTGCTTTTGGGCAATATCATCAGTTCTCTCATGTTTCCTGCGTACTCTCTTGACCTTTAACTAATGGAGAGTTTTTACTTGTTTTTTTAATTCATCTAATGTTATTATATTGTTTTATTTAATGGGCATGAGCAAAACATCCACTATAATGTTAAATACTAAAAGGGAATGTGAAAATACTGTCTTTATTCCTAATTTAAATATGTTCAATGATCAATGCATTTATACAAAAACATTATACATGCAATCTATCTACATTTTACACATACATTCACACACATGTACACATACAAACACACACACACAGGACAAGATAAAGGATATGTTATACATTCCTAAAATGAACAAATAAATACTACCATTGTATTGTGGCTACATACTATATCTTCACTAATGTTTACTTATTGTTACAACCTTGTCTCTGTGTGTGCACACACATGTGTGTGTGTGCATGTGTGTGTGTTTCATGTGATTCAACTGTCATTTCTAAGTTCATGTTCAAAGAAGTTAGGGAATTTTCTTCATTTCCTCCAACTCAAACCCATCCTGTAGCTCCTCCTGATCATCTATGCTGCAGGGATCTGCCACATTTCCTCTGAGGAACTACCTGGCCTATGGGAACTGTGCAGAATTTATTTAACAATTTCAAGTCTTTCTTCTACAGAAACTGGTGTGTTGAAACATTCAGTATCTAAGAGGACAAATTTTGATAAAAGAGACTTTTTTTAATGAATTTATTATTTATACATGGTTTAAATCAATTTGCAAAGAGATTTACAAAGTATACTTTCCCAACATTTTAAAAATTTAAAAAATGTCTTCTGTTTCAATGTTGTTATACTTATATATTCCTTTGTATGTCTATTTTCTCCATTTCTTTATTAATTTGGCAAAAAGCTAGTTTTCTTTTCGAAATAATGTGTACTTTCATTAAAAACATCAATTCTCTAGAAATTTTGATTTGCTGTTATTATTTCCTTCTAATGTACTGTATTCTATTTTACTTCATTATTGAACTTGAAGTTCATTTTAATTGAAAATTTTAAGTACTTTGTTAACCTTTCATTTTTCTTGACATGATATTAAGGCTTTGTTTTCAATATTTTCCATTACATCTGCTAGATGGTGTTTCCATTCTCATTATACTTAAGAATACTTTTATAATATTAGCTATTCTTTATAATTTCACCCTTGAATTGTTTAACAGAAAGTTTCTGAATATTCTGAAAAAAAGGCCTTTCTATTCCTTCAGACCCATTACTAATTTATGGGTTTTGTTATATATTAACCATATAGATTGTAATAATTTTTTGAAATTTAATGACATGTATTTGTGGATCTCATACATGGTTCACTGTACATTTGTAAACCAAAATATTTGTAAAAACAAAATATTTCTTACTTTGAGAAATTCTATTTTTTCCTATCATGGTTTAGTGGTTCCTAAATATTCGTACATTAGAGTAACTATACTTTGTAAGGTGTGGAGTTGGAGCACTCTTAAATACACACAAATCAATCCATGATGACACATGGCATGACAGACACTGCTAGGTTCTTTATTTGCTTTCTTAAATCAACATACGGAAATACCTTAACACACATGTCTTTTGCTGCTCTGCTCTGTTCACACAAGCTAGAAAATGGAAACAACCTGAATATCTACCTTTATTTCTTTTTCTGTAGCTGTGAAAAATACTCTGACCAAATAATTTACTGGATGAATAGCTTAGTGTGGCTTATCTTCCAAGGGTGCTGTCCATCATAGAGCAGAATGGAGGTGCAGGACATTCAGAAAGATTGCCACATTGCATCCACAACCAGGATGCAGGAAATAGTGTATGCCTGCACCTATTCAGCTCCCTTTTTCTTTTCGCTCCAGGATGTCATCCTGGAAAGGGTACCACCCACCTCAGTGGGTCTTCCCACCTCAATTAATACAGTCAAGACACTCTGCCACAGGCTTGCCCAGAGACCCAGTTCACAGGTGATTCTACATTCTGCAGGTCGACAATTTACACTAACAGTCACAATGCCCATCAATAGATGATTAATCCTGAGATGAACAGATAAAGAAAATGTGGCATATATACTTAATGGATTTATATAGAACCACAGGAAAAAAAATTTTTACACTTTACATAGTATAGTTACTCTGATGTACGAATAATGAATAGTTTTTAAGCAACAAGCTGTATTTATTTACTTTTGCATGGATGTGGGTGGGAGGTAAGTTTAAGTAGATTTTTTTTCATCTGAAAACGTGACAAAATGTGCTCTTACAATGTGAGTGAAAGGTTTACTAATCCTGTAGCATTAACATTTGTGTTCGCTTCCCTTCCATCTCCTTTCCTTCTGAAGGTGAGTGCTAGGCTATCTGAAGTATAAATCTTCCACAATTATGTTATGAAATACGACCAGAAGAGGTAAAATGTGACTTTTTGGTTTGCCATAGTTTAATGCTTTATATCTTTAATTCTCCTTTGATGCCACACATACAGGGAAGGGAAGTGAAACCTTCCTTCTGCCCCTACAGGGCGAGAGTCCAGGGTCCTTGGTACTCCTCACTGACAATGTAGAGATGCGGGAACCACAACCGCCCCCAGTGAGAAAGAAGTTCTCTGTCTCCCACTTGCTTTTCTTTTTACTTTTCTTTTCTTTCCCACTTTTTTTTCTTTCAGATAGGCTTTCCTGTTGCTGAGGATGCCCTCAAATTTTCTATGTCATTGAGGATGACTTTCAACCTCTTATCCCTCTGCCTTCACATTCCAAGAGCTGGGATTGCCAGTGCATACAACCAAGTCTGGCTTCTACAGTCATAAGAATCTAAACTAAAGCTCTGCACATTAGGCAAGCACCCTACCAACTGAGCTTATTCCAAATCACTGCTCAATCTTTTCTATTACAGCCCTGGTGGAAGTTTAGACCCACGTGGCCTTAACCAGCATGTGTAAAGATAGAAAAACATGTTTCTTTTTAAAGGCATTAGATTCGGGTCTGGAGAAACACGTCAGAGGTTAAGAGTGTCCTCTTCCAGAGGACTCAAATTCAGTTCTCAGACCATGCTGAGAACCCTCGGCTGTCCATAACTCCAGCTCTGGGGTGTCTAGTGCTTTCTTCTGGCATCTGTGGACACCTGAACACAGAAGGCAATCCCCCAACACAAGCAAATAAAAATAAACATATACCCTAGTATGGGAAAAATTGCTTTAAGATAGGCAAGTGTGACAGTTGTGTCTTATTAATGACTCTGATCCATTGTTTAGAGGAGTCTTTCAGTATTATTTTGGTTTTGTCCTAATACCCAAGCCCCTAATAACTTTGCTTTCTTTTTCTCCACTTCTCTAAGATGAAGTAGTGATTCCCAAATATTGTCTATAATGTTTATTTACATTTAAAGGGGGATATGATATAGATATGAATAATTTTCATTGGTATGGATCTTGGTTTATTGATACAAATTTAAGGTCAATCTTGTTATATATATATTTCTGCTCTTGACTGAGGTGTTGTGATTGTGTAGGTCATTTAAAAATGCAATGTATTATTAAGAAATACAGGTTGTTAATGGATAATCATTATAATAGTCAAGCTTGTAGTCATGTTAGTTAGATTTTTTAGATGTATAGAGATATATTTCAGTTTGATAGGTATTCTTCAAACCTTTCAGAGACCTTAAGAATATGGCATTTAAAAGTTTTAATAACTTAGGACTTTTCATGACAATTACACACATCTGCTCCTGGCAGCACCAATTACTTCAAGAGGAAAATTGGTATCGAAGAGGCTCCTTATGGAGTTGGTTAGCCATTTGGGCAAGAAACTGTTCTTGCCTGGACATGCAGTATCTGCAGAGAAATAACTGCTGAACTTGCCTAAAGGTGAAATGATCCTTCGGGGTTCCTGCTTCATAAAAGAGTCTGTGAGACATTTTACAGGATACAGAAGAAAGTGATGGAACTGTCTTTGAANGAGAGAGAGAGAGAGAGAGAGAGAGGAGAGAGAGAGACAGAGTGACACAGAGACAGAGACAGAGAGAGAGAATGAATCCTTTGCCTGAGATAGATGCTGATTAGAACCTTTCACTGTAAGCCACTGCTACGTGGCAATATATAGACCAATAGAAATGGATTAAATCAAGATGTGAGAGTTAGCCAATAAGAGGCTTGAAATAATGGGCCAAGCAGTGATTTAATTAATACAATTTCTGTGTGGTTATTTCGGGCTGGCTAGCTGGGTGGCAGAATGAATAAGCAGCCCTCTCCCTACAACATGTAAGCTAGGATCAAAGACAGAAAGTTGAGGGGGGGACACAAAGATTGAATCACACTGGTGTTTCTTGATTCTCCCCTAGTCAATTAGCCTCCCTCTCTAGTTTATTCAAAGTTATTTCTGGATGGGTGTTCACATGTGTAATCTCAGAACTCAGTAGGCTGAGGCAGGAGCAAGACAAGTCAAAAATTCATGCTCAGAGCTGCAAGACACTGTCTCAAGAAACAAACTATCTTCTTATGTTTGTTAATGTATGATACACAGAGTTTTTAGCTATATTTAACAGGAGAAACAGAGGAAAAGTATATAGGCTTTATGCTATATTCTCTGGAGAGGATGTCCCTGTAGATTTCCTAAGTAAATTTAGCAGAAGTCCAGAAAACTAGTTTTGAAAACTAAATATGTTAAAACTAATGAACTTGTTCTTTAATCCATGACACTGAAAACAACAACAGCAACAATTAGTTTTTTTTGCCTATGTCAGATTGCGCATGTCGAGAATTTCTTATTTTTTTGTGCATGTGTGTGTTTGCATTCAATAATGCATATGTGGTGTCAGAGGCTATCTTCTGCAGTAGGTTTTCTCCTTCTGTCCTCCTATGTTTGTGTGGGTTTCCAGGGATAAATTCAAGTTATCAAGTTAGTATAGCAAGTGTTCTTACCTGCACAGTCATCTCCCTGGCTCCCTGTTCTTTCTTAGCTCCTTTCTCATAGGCTTTTATCAACTTTTTCTGATAACCCTGGGCTGAACTCTAGGAAAGACGCTTTCCTGAGCACTGATGCTTGCTGAGGTCTTTCTACAAGATGTTTTGGGTGTTTGGTGACCCTACTACTCAATAAGAACTAAATGTCACTATGCTCTATTAAGAGCAGGATGGGAAGTCCTTGAGGTGGGTTGGATCTTGCACTGAGGAACATAAAATAAATACTGAATTATCTAAACTATTGAACTTTCATTTTAAGAGGAAAACAACAAATACATAACTCCCTATTATTTGTTACACAGAGTTGTACTGAAACAAATGTCATGGAAACAGGAAGAACTATTCTGAGGGAAGACAGGGTTTCTGTCTCATAGACTGTCCCCTGCAACAACCATTACATTGATTCCCATTATTTTAGTCTGATTAATGAAGTGAAATCTCTACTGAAGGATTGGCAACACTGTAAAGGAATCAAGAAAAATAATAAAAATCTTACATGACTCTGTAGGACTTGGGAGATTATCCAACATAAAAGTAGTGTTAAAAATAATTGAATTTAAAGGAAAAGTTACGTGATGTTTTAAAACAATACTATATTTGTTCCAATTTTCTTGACAATTCCTATGACAGATCATGGTTATCAGCAGTAGGCTGTCTAAAGATATTAACACATATTCTTTGTAGAAAGATTGAGAAATGAGCTACATTTCAAAGCCATCTAAGATGAAAAGAAAGCATTAAGAATGTGTTTGACACCCATACACATTTTTCTCAATACAAATTTGTCAAGAAACCAAATAAAACTATATACTCTACTATATAGAGATAATACTCATATGATAAGTTGTAAACCAATTAGAGTTATTTAAACAAAATTCCTTTTCTGGGGAGTTGAAAGTAGATGCGATGGGCATGCAGTGTAGTAGGACATCTGAGGTTCTGGAAGTGCTGTCTTTCACTTTAGAGTCATGTTTTGTTTTCTATTAGTGTGTACTCATTGTACATAGTGCTGGGTTTTACAAAAACATTTTCATATAAACATGCCATGTCATTTGGCCATGTTCTCCCCCATGACCTCTATTCACTCCCCAACCCCTCGCATAACCTCCTTTATTTGTTTGGCTTGTACTTTCATGGCATATATATTTACATAATTTCATGTATAAATATGAAATTTAGGATCTACGAATGAGAGAAAACGTTTTTAAAAAGAATATGTATTTGAAAATGTAGCTATAATTATGCAATTTCTGTTGCCAGAGTGAGAAGTATTCAGATTCTACAGACAGATTTTCATATTTGGCTGAATGACAAAACTCAGGAGACATTTTCTTTCTTTTTGGTTTAGAGAAATGTTGTTGTTTAATGGTAAAGCTTAGCACACTCCAGCACCAGGACCGGCATGGAGTGGAAGCAGCAGGGACGGCTGGGTGAACCATGGAGCCTCACATGGCGAAGAGGATGAGGAAGGCGACATCAAACAGAAGAGCCCATGGCCTCAGATAGGGCAAAGCCCAGAATGGCATAGGAGAAGAGCTGTTGCTTGAGAGACAGGTTCCTGGAATAGCCAATAATCAAGCTACCAAATACTGTTCC
>LOEQ01004244.1:32053-45933 GCA_001685075.1 Bramus lutescens
AGGGGGGGAAATGGGAGGAGGTGGAAATTTTTAATAATAATAAAGAACATGGGGAAAAAAGAAAACAGAAACCAAGGAAATTCTCGTCGTAGAAAATTTGGGAAAGCGAACAACAAGTACATTTGCAAAGGTCACCAACAGAATAAATTGATGGAAGAGAGAATCACAGGCATATAAGATATAATAGTGAAAACAGATTCCTTGGTGAAAGAAAATATTAAATTCAAAAAATTCCTAACACAAAACATCCAGGAAATCTGGGACAATGTGAAAACACCAAACCTAAGAATAGTGGGAATAGAAGAAAGAGAAGAATCCTAGCTCAAAGGCACAGAAAACATATTCAACAAAATCATAAAAGAAAACTTTCCCGATCTAAAGAAGGACATGCCTATAAAGGTACAAGAACCTCACAGAACAGCAACTAGAATTGACCAGAAAAAAGTCCCCTTGCCACATAATAATCAAAATGCTAAACATACAGAATAAAGAAAGAACTTTATGAGCTGCAAAAGAAAAAAGCCAAGTAACATATAAAGGCAGACCTATCAGAATTACAAGCGATTTCTCCATGGAGAGTCTAAAAGCCAGAAGGTCCTGGACAAATGTTTTACAGACACTAAGGGACCATGGATGCAATCCCAGACTTGTATACCCAGGAAAGCTGCCAATTAACATAGACAAAATAACCAAGATATTTCATGGCAAAACCAGATTTAAATAATACCTATCCACAAGTCCAGCACTACAGAAAGTACTAGAAGGAAAATTCCAAACCAAAGAAGCTAGCTGCATCCAAAAACACAGGCAATAGATAACCTCACACCAGAAAATCCAAAAGAAAGGAAACATACACACAGTACCCAAAACAACAACAACAAAAAATAAAAGAAATTAACAATCACTGATCAATAACATCTCAGTATCAGTGGGATCAATCCACCAATTATAGGCTACCAGAATGGATATGAAAACAGAATCCATCCTTCTGCTGTATACAGGAAACACACCGCAATTTTCAAGATGGACCTTACCTCAGAGTAAAGAGCTGGGAAAAAATATTCCAATCAAATAGACCTAAGAAGTAAGCTGGTATACATATCCTGTTATCTAACAAAGAAGACTTCAAACTAAAATTAATCAAAAGAGATGGAGAAGGATATTTCATGTTCATCAAAGGAAAACTCCATTAAGATGAAGTTTCAATTCTGAACATCTATGCCCTAAATACAAGGACATCCACCATTTGAAAGAAACATTACTAAAGTTTAAATCACATACCAAATCCCACACATTAATGGTGGGAGACTTCAACATCCCATTCTCAACAATGGACTGGTCTGCCAGACAGAAACTTAACAGAGAAACAAAGGACCTAACAGTTGATATGACTCGAATGGACTTAATAGATATCTACAGAACATTTTACCCAAACACAAAAGAATATACCTTCTTCTCAGCACCTCATGGAATTGACCACATCCTTGGTCATAAAGTAAATCTCAATAGACACCAAAAAGTTGCAATAACCCCTTGGATCTTATCGAATCATCATGGGTTAAAATTAGAGTTTAACAACACAAACAAACTACAGAAAGCCTATAAACTCATGGAAACTGAAGAACATTTAACTGAGCCACCACTAGGTCAAAGAAGAAATGAGAAAAAAGTAAGGTCTTCCTAAAATTCATGAAAAAAATCCACAACATACCCAAAAGTATGGGAACCAATGAAAGCCCTGCTAAGAGGAAAGTTCATAACATTAAGTGCCTACCATAGAGAATTTGGAGAAATCTCATGTGAGTGACTTAAGAGCACACCTGAAAGCTTAGAACAAAAAGAAACAAATGCATCAAGGAGTGGTAGGAGGCAGGAAATAAGAAAAATCAAGGGTGAAATCAATAAAATTGAAACAAAGAGAACAATACAAAGAATCAATGAAATAAAGAGTTGATTCTTTGAGAAAATAAAAAAATGGACAAATCCTTCTCCAAATTAACCAAAAGGCAGAGAGAGAATATCCAAGTTAACAAAATCAGAAATACAAAGAATTATTAGGTCATACTTCAAAAACCTGTACTCCATAAAATTAGAATATCTAAAAGAAATGGAAATCTTTCTTGATAGGTGCTACATTCTAAAATTAAATCAAGACCAGATAAATAGACCTATTTTAACATTTAAATGGTCCTAATACCACTAAGGAAACAGAAAAAGTCATTAAAAGCCTCCTAAACAAAAAAATAAAAACAAAAATGAAAGAAAGAAATCTTTCTTTCTTTCTTTCTTTCTTTCTTTCTTTCTTTCAAAGAGAGAGAGCAAGCGAGCCCAGGGCCAGATGGTATCATTGCAGAATTCTATCAGAATTTCAAAGTAGAGCTAATACTCTTCAATGTATTCTACACAACAGAAGTAGAAATACTGCCAAATCATTTTTATTATGCCACAATAATCCTGATACCCAAACCAAACAGACATGCAACAACAAAAAGAATTATAGACCAATCTCCCTCATGAACAATGACGCAAAAATACCCAATAAAATATTGGCAAACTGAATCCAAGAACACATAAAGAAAATCATCCACCATGGTCAAGTAGGCTTCATCCCAGAGATTTAGGGATGGTTCAACATAGGAAAATCTGTCAATGTGATCCACCATATAAACAAACTGAAAGAAAAAGCCCACATTATCATCAGCTCTTTTTAGATACTGAAAAAGACTTTGGCAAAATCCAACACCCCTTCATGATAAAGGTTCTGAAGAGAACAGAGTTACAAGGAACATACATAACATAATAAAGACAATATGCAGCAAGCTGAGAGTCAATATCTCTCTGAGAGAGAAACTCAAAGCTATTCCACTAAAGTCAGGAATAAAACCAGGCTGTCCTCTCTCTCCATATCTATTCAATATAGTACTCGAGGTTGACTCCAGCTAAGACTCCTAGCAGTAGTAGAAACGATGCCTGAACTGGCCTTCCACTGTAAGCAGCTTGGTGGCTACCCTAATTTTCATCATAAAGCCTTCATCCAGTAAGGATAAAAGCCAATGCTGCAATCCACAGCCAAGCACTGGGCCAAGCTCCCAGAGTCAAGCTGTAGAGAGGGAGAAGGGTTTGTATAAGCAGGGGGGATGGGTCAAGATCATGACAAGAAACCCACAGAGACAGCTAACCAAGCTTGTAGGAGCTTACTGACCCTGGAAAGACAGCTAGGGAGCCTGTGTGAGACTGAATTACACCCTTAGCATGAATGTGACAGTTGTGAAGCTTAATCTTTTGTAGAGTCCTTAGCAGTAGGACCAGGAGCTGTCCCTGACACATGAGCTATCTCTTTGGAACCTATTCCCTATGGTGGGATGCCTTTCCCAGCCTTGAAGCAAGGGGGAGGAGCTTTGTCATGCTGGAATTTGATGTGCCATGTTTTGTTGATTGCTATGAGAGAGAGGCCTTACCCCTTCTGAAGGAAGACAAAAGAGAATTGCACAGGGGGTGTAGAAGGGAGGTGGGATGAAGGAGTGGGAGGAGAGGGGAGAAGGGAAACTGTGGTTGGCATATAAAATAAGTAAATAGAAAATAATAAATAAATAACTAAATGAAACAGACTTCTTAGAACTAAATGAAAGTATAATAAAACAAGACCTCTGAAAGCAATCTTGCAAGAGACAAATTATAGCTCTAAACAAGTGCCTTTATTAAAATAATCAGAAAGAACATTAATAAATAGATAAATAATACAACTTAAGAAGTTGGAAAAATAAGAACAAACTAAATCCAAATCTAGTGGATGGCAGAAATAATAAAAAAAATCACCAAAGTCAATGAAATAGAAACAAAGACAAAAAAATCAACAAATCTAAGAGACAAACATAATTAACAGACCCTTATTCCAATTAACCAAAAGAGAGGATGATAAATAAATAACATTATCAGCAATGAACAGGGTTATGATTTCAGCCACCATAAGGTTGACACTTCTGGGTTCTAGGGCTATGCGTGTGCAGACAAGCACTCAGGCAAAAGTGCCTAATGGCCCTGGCAATGTTAAAGGGCCCCGCGTGACCCACACACATGAGTGGTTGCATCATCCACGCATGACTCAGCTAAGCCCTTGTGTGCATGCATGAGCTCCGTCATCTGTGTATGACATAGTCACGTCAATCCCCTGTGCACATGTACTAGGCAACTTTTAAAAGCGGGTCTCTCTCTCTCTCTCTCTCTCTCTCTCTCTGCACAGACTTCCCCAGGCATATACATGTCCTCTCTAATAAACTCCTAAGTGGGTTTGTTGTGTGTTACGTGTTTCCTTCTCACTTATGCCAGGTAATTTTATTGGCGCTATGAGACTCAGTAGCCTCTCCCTCCCTGAGCTCCTCTCCCGGGGTCAGGATACAGAACCAGGTACTTTTTCCACAACAACCATGTTTTCCATCGCCTGAGCATGACCTCTATGCACACCACTGGGATCAATTGGTGAGTTTCCTCATTCTGGTCAGCTTAGCCATTTCTCTGAACCTGAGGAGTTGACCACTGAACTCCCAGCAATATTTTGGTGTTCTTAAAAATGGGGGACAGCCCCCAACCACAGCCTTCATGGCTACAGTTGAGCCCTTCACTGACATTCCAGTGGATTGCTTCCCTCAGCTGAAATCATGTTTGGATGACCTGGGGTTCCTCGGATTTCTTTTTCTCTCCCTTCCCTTCCCTTCCCTTCCCTTCCCTTCCCTTCCCTTCCCTTCCCNCCCCTTCCTTTCTTTTCTTTTGAACAACTGGTCCATGGTCCCTGCTGTGAGAAACTGCTGGGTTTCTAGCCTCTCTTGCTTTCCAGTCACCCAGACTTGAGCCAGTCAGGCTTTAACACCCCACCTGTAGATAGTGGATGCTCTTCTACAAGCCCTGCATTGTTTACCATCATCACACTCTACCTATAGAGAGGAGATATTCCCCTACAAGTCTAGTGGTGTCGCTGTTTTCATGAGTTTTCAGTTTCATCTATGGGTAGCAAGCCATCCAAGACCATCAATCCAGCCCTAAAACCACAGACCTTAATGCCTTACATTCATAGATTCCCATCCTTGTCCATCTTTGTTCAAAAATGGCCTCCTTACAAATTTAGATAACAGTTTACAGTGGCCGCCTAATGGCACCTTTGATCCCGATATTTGACAGGAGCCTTCTAACTACTGTCGGCACACAGGCAAATAGAAGGAGTTTCTTTATATCCAAGCCTTTTACTATCTAAGCCTGAGCCCTCTGTCCTTGCAAGTTGTTCGCCTGCTCACATGTACCTGGCTGTGTCATCTGAACCAGAACAGTCCACTTCTGCTCTGGACCCAGCTAATAAACTCTTGCCTTTTTGACCTCAGCAGGCAGCTACCCCAATTTCTTCAGCTCCTATCCCTGTTCCTTTAGCTCCTTCCACCACTCCTTCAGCTCCAGCCCTCATTTGTTCAGCTCCTGCTCTGGATCCTACTAAGGAATCCACACCTTCCTGACCTCAGCAGATACTTCTGCTCCTTTACTTCCTGCTGCCTCGCCACCTCCCTCCACTTGGACCACGCCATGCATGCATCACTGCCCTGCTCAGCTCTCTCTCTCCCCACACTAACTACTTCATCAGCCCTGCTAGGTCATTCTTCCTCCTCAATGCCTGGCTACAGCAGCTACTTGGCTCTGGCACCCAACTTTACCCTTCCTCTCTCATGCTCACATGCTGCTATGGAACCCAGCCCTGACCAAGCCAAGCTGGCTGCAGTTTTCCTGTTGCAAGAGATGGCCAACAAAGATGGATTAGTTAGGGTACACATTCCTTTCTCACTCTCAGAACTCTCCCATACAGAACAAAAACTGGGGTTCTATAAGTCTAATTCTCCTCTTTCATAAAGCAATTCCAATATATTACCCAGTCTTATAATCTCACCTTCCATGATATCTGTATGATCTTATTTAATAATCTACTTCCTAAAGAGCACAGGTGAGTTTAGGAGCAGGCCAGACTACATGCAAACAAGATTTACCATGTACATGCAACACACCCTCCAGGGGCAGAGGTGATCCCCAAGCAGGAAATACACTGGGACTGTAACACTACAGGTAGAATTTTAACTAGGGACCGGCTTTTGACTTGCCTCCTAGTAGGTCTCTGAAAGGCTGCCCTCAAGCCAGTAAACTATAATAAGCTCTCAGAGGTCACTCAAGATATGAAGGAAAATCTTTCTGCATTTTTGGAATGCCTCACTAAAGCCCTGTTACAATATACTAACTTAGATCCAGAAACCATGGGAGGCAGACAGTTATTCATAATTCATTTTTTTCTCTATGCTACCCTGATGTTAAGGCTAAACTTAGACATTTGGAGATAGGCCCCTTGACCCCACAGGCAGAAGTCTTAGAGTTGGCTTTTAAGGTGTACTATGCAAGGAATGACAAAGCTCGCAATCATCACTGTCATGACCCTCCAACTGGCCGAGGTGACAGATCACCCCATCCATGCTATCCATGTTGCTTCTTGCCTTCCACGGCTTGAGAACCACCAGGCCTGTGTTTCAAATGTGGTAGTGCTGGTCACTGGGCTTGAGCATGCCCTAATTTTCATCTTGGTCTTGCAAGACCTTGTCCAAGATGCCGTAGGAGAAGGACATTGGGCAGTCGAATGCTTTTGTGCACATAGTAGCATGGACACATCAAACCCAGAAAATTCCCAAGTTGACCTTCTAGGTTTGGCCATGGATGGGTAAGGCTGCCCGGGCTTCTTTGACCCTACCACAACTGTCATCTGTAGCAGGGAGTCATGGGTAAACATCACAGTGTCAGGATGGCCCACCTCATTTCTCTTGAACACTGGAGCTACATACTCAATATTGAGGGAATTCTTGGGGCCTACCTCTCCTTCTAGTTTCCCCTATTGTCAGGGTAGGGGAACAGCAGACCCCACCACTTAACTCTGTTTTTAGGGGTATTTATCCCACTCATTCATTTTTAGTCATTCCGACCTGCCCGGTACCTCTTATGGGAAGAGACTTTTTAGCAAAAGTAGAAGCTTCCATTTTGTTTGCTCCTTACATTCACCTTACCTCAGACTCAACAACAGCTCCCCTCCTCCTCCTTCTAGCCTCCCTACCCCCCAGCTCCAATGTGTCTTTTCCTCTACCAGCCTCTCAGGAGGGCCCCCAAGTCTGGGGCACCCAAAACCCCTCTGTTGCTAAACACCATTCCCCCATAATTATCCAATTACAAGATCCTACTAAGTACATTACCCAAGCTCAGTATATCCTCTCTCTCCACAGCCTATTATCTCTGACCTTCTAAGAAAAAAGCTACTTTGCCCCACCTCTTTTCCATTTAACACCCCTATACTTGTTAAAAAGCCTAACGGAACCTATCGCCCAGTTCAAGACCTCCAGCTCATTACTTCTTCATCCTGTAGTGCCTAATCCTATACACTTCCTTACACTATCCCCCCAGGAACACCTCACTTCTCAGTTCTAAATCTTAAGGATGCTTTTTTCTCTAGTTTCCTAGTACAGCCCACATTCTCACAGACACCCCCTGACACCCAGCTAATTCTGTCCTACCTACATCAGCTTTTTCATCCTAATAGCAAAGCTCTGTTTCATTTTGTCAAGGCTCACCTCCAACCCAGCCCTGAGGACTTAGAGTTCTTGAAAGCTATCACTGCCTCTTGTAAAATCTCTCAAAATAGTCAGATCCCAAGACCAAATATCATAGCTTCCCTTTTCCCAACCACCAGGCCAAGGGCTCCCTTTAAGGAACCGACTGGCAGCTTTATTTTACTCATATGCCCACAGTCAGATAAGTTAAATATCTCCTGGTTTTAGTGGACACCCTGTCTGAGTGAATTGAAGCATTTCCCACCAGTAACAAGAGGGCCCAGACAGTTTCTGATGTTCTTCTCTGAGAAATTATTCCCTTGTTTGGAATCCCAACCTCTCTTCACTTGGATAATGGCCCAGAGTTTACTTCTCAGATCTCTCAAACTTTGTCTAAGGCTCTTAACATTCCTTGGCATTTTCATATCCCATACCATCCTCAGTCTTCAGGGAAGGTAGAACGAACTAACCATTCCTTAAAACATGCTCTTGTTAAGATGTCACGAGAGCTTCATCTCAACTGGGTAAAACTTTTACCTCTGGCCCTTCTTAGGCTTAGGGCTCTTCCCAAAGCCCCCCTTTTTCATCTTGCCCTTTGAATTCATGTATGGGTGACCGGTTTTAATCCCCAGGCTCTCATCTAAAACCTCTCTCCTTCCTGATCACCTGCTTACTCTGATGATATCCCATCTTTGCTCCCTATTATGAAATTTTACCGACTTCTCATTACCTCAACCATGTGCTAATTCATGCCTAACACTGATTAAAATAGAATATCAGGTACTATTCTCTCCCCCAGATGAACACCCCTCACCCCTTCCCCTAAATGGCAAGACCCCTTTAAAGTAATTCTTGGAACTTCACAGCTGCCAAGCTCGAGACTCTCTCATTGGATCCACCTGTCTCACCTTAAACCTTTTACTCTTCCATCTCAAGAAGAGGGTTCTTGTATACAGCAACTCAAACAGGACCCTGTTCCCTTAAGGTACAGAGGACACCAAGATCAGCCACTTTTTCTTCAGTTCCAGAAAAATTTCATCACTGTACTCAACCCTCCTGTGCCAAATTCTCCATATACTCTCCCTCTTTCTTTTTCTCCTATCTGCTTTACCAACTTCTCTATATCTCCAATGTCATACTTATATTTCCAGACTAACCACTCAGCTGTTATTACAGGGACCACCATTAAACATAGAGCCAGAGTTACAAGGATTGCCAAAAGCCCAGGTGGTGAGAAATAATAACAGGTATGGGGACATTCACAGCCCCAGACTCCAAAAGCTCACAAAACAAACTTTAACTTAACAGGTTTATCACTGACTACAGCAGTGTCTCCTGGATGTTAAGGTAATATCATAATGCTAAAGAGAACAAGTGCCTTAAGATTTGCTTCAGGTAAAACATTAAGGGGTCTGATAATTTTCCTTTCCAATAATTCCTTCTTCTTTCCCTCCTCCCCACCATTTTCATTCCAACACTATACCATCATAACCATAAGCTTTTAATATGTCTAAAATTTATTTCTTTTCAAACATTTTTTTCATAAGCTCCTGGGAGCCAATTGGACCTATCTAAACAGACAAGACTTGCCCAGAATAAGTATCATTTAATTCTTCCCTCATTATTCCTGGTCTTGGGAACCCTTAGGAAATTTCCTCTTTCCCACCCTCCAAAACCCCTCTATCTTCCATCTCAGGACTCTCCTCCCTTAATAACTGGGATCTTAAATTTTTCCAGACATAATTCTCTGCCTTTCCAGCATTTTGCGAGGTCCAAGCTGCCAGTCAGCCAGTTACACAGAGCCCAGAAAAAAACACAAAAGTAATCAGCCCCCCCCCAGGACGTGGTTAAGCAGCTCAACTCTCTGATGCCCACAAAATCAGCAGGAAGCAGTCATGAGAGACTTACAATGCCCCATTCACACCCATTAAAGACCCCAGATTTTTATAATAAACAAAAGGGTGAAATATTATGATTTTAGCTACAATAAGGCTGTCACTTCTGGGTTCTAGGGCCATGCATGTGTGAACAAGCCCTCAGGAAGAAGTGCTTAATGGCCCTAGGGATATTAAAGAGCCCCACATGACTCACGTGCATGCGTGGTTGCATAATCCATGTATGACTCAGCTAAGTCCTTGCACACATGCATGGTTGCATCAACTGTGTATGACAGAGACACATCAATGCCCTGTGTACATACTCTAGGCAGTTTTTAAAAGCTGGGCAAGCCATCTCTCTCTTTCTCTCTCTCTCTCCACACTGACTTCCCCAGGCCTGTAAATCCCCCCTCAATAAACCCCTAAGCAGTTTTGTTTCATGTTCCATGTTTCCTTCGCATTTGTGTCAGGTAATTTCAAGCAGGGCTTCAATAAACTCCAAACAAATTCAGAATAGTATAAGGGAATATTTTTTAATGTACTCCATTAAGCTTTGGAAAACCTGAAAGAAGTGGGTAAATTCCTATATTTAGTTAAACCACCAAAAGTAAATCAAGGAGCAATCAATAATATAAACATACCCATAACAAATGAGATTGAAATAGTAATAAAAAGCCTTCCAGATAAAGTCCAGGACAAATGGATTCACAGAAGAATTTTACAAGATATTCAAAGAAATTTCCAAATCTTCTACAACTATCCAAAAATATTTGGAACAGAAAGAGCACCTAAAGCCTTTTTGTGAATACAGTATCACTCTAATACACAAACCAGAGGAAGACACAAAAACAATTACAAAGAAAACTAGACCAATATCCCTGATAAATGTAATCAAAAAATATAATAAAAATGACTATATACCTTGAATGAGTTGGCTTAATCCCTGAAATTTAGGGATGGTTCAACATATACGAGTCAATAGATGTAATAAACCACATAAATGGACAAGAATCACATGATTGTCTCAATAGATGCAGAAAAAGCATTTAACAAAATCTAACATGGCTTCACAATAAAAGTCCCAGAGAGACAGGGCTAGAGGAAACATACCTCAACATAATGACATCTGTATGTAAGAAACCTGCAGCCGACGTCATCCTAAATCAAGAAGAGCTTGAGACAGCGTCACAGAATTCAAGCATGAGATTGGCATGTTCACTATCTCCATATTTTTTTCATCATTGAATAAGCTGGTGCTATAAGACAAGAGGACATTAAAGTGATAAAAATAGATAAAGAATTCAAATTGTCCCTATTTGCAAATGGCATACTATATAAAGAGATCACAACAATTCTACCAAAATCTTCTACAAACAATAACCAGTTCAGTAATGTGACAGGATACAGAATCAACTCTCACAAATCAATAGTTTTTCTATACAGCATCAACAGACTTACAGAGAAAGAAATCATGGACACATTCCCATTCACAATAGCTTCTAGGAAAATAAAATATTCAGGAATAGGCCTAACTAAGGAAGTGAAGGAACACTACAATAAAAACTAAATCTCTGAAGAACAAGATAGAGGAAAACTTTGGAAAGGGAAAGGCATCCCATGCTCATGAGTGGGTAGAATTAGAATTGTGAACATGGCCATTCTACCAAATGCCATTTACAGATTCAATGACGACCCAAATGAAAATCACCACCTCAGTCTTTACAGAAATACATATTTGAAAAAACTATCTTAAAATTCATATGAAACCACAAGATGTCTCATATAGCCAAAACAATGAACAAACAGAAAAAATGTGGCTGGGAATACAATTTCAAATCTTAAGATATATTACAGAGTCATAGTAATAAAAACAGCATGACTGACACAAAAACAGACATGTGGACCCATCTGTTAGTTATATTGACAAAAATGGCAAAAACATATGTTGGAGAAAAGAAAAATCTTCAGCTAATTGTTCTGGAGAAACTAAGATGTCCATGTGCAGAAAAATAAAATTAGGCATATATATGCCAACTTAAATAAAAACTAATTCCAAATGATTCAAAAGCCTAAATGTAGAAACTGAAATACTGAGACAGCTAAAAGAAAACAGGCAGTACCCAATGTAATATAGATGTAGGAAAAGACTTCCTGAATAGGTCTTCATTTGCCCAAATATTAAGGCCAACAATTACTAAGTAAGACTTTATGAAACAAAGAAGTTTCTACACAAATGAAAAAATAGTCACCCAGATGAAGTGGAAGTCTGCAGAATGGGAGATTAATCTTTGCCAGCTGTACATTTATTGCTTAATATTCAAAATATGTAAAGACTTCAAAAAACAAAGAATCAATGAAAATAAATAACCATTCAAAAATGGGTCTGAGTCCTGTGTTCTCAAAAGAAAAATTGGCTAAGAAATACCTCAATCAATCGACCAATCAATAATCGTTCACCATTTCTAGAAGTAAGAGAAATGTAAATTAAACCAAGGTTGAGATTTCATTTTACCCCAGTCAGAATGGCAAAAATCAATGGAACAACCTGCAACAAATCCTGGAAGGAATGTGATGGGCGCTAAATGGAACATGCTTTCAGCATTGGTGGGATTTTAAAAGCTGTAGCCTCTATTGATATCAGTGTGGAGAGTTCCCAACAAGCTCAAAGTAAATTTACCATATGACCCAGCTATACCACTCCTTGGCAAATTCCCCAAGGAGCCAAGATCCTACTTCACAGATACTTAGTCAGTTAGACTCATGACTGCTGCACTCAGAATAGAAGGAAGTGGAAACACAACTGATAAATGGGCAATAAAATATGACTACATAGATATAGATATGGCAAAAACAAACTAATGCCCCTGTAGTTGTCTTGAGCTGCCTTCTTTATAATTCTGAAACCTAGACAATGAAATGCTCTTCAGAACAGGGGCTGAATGTCTTTGAGATGGCATGCCTCTAGACATCACATGAAGCGATAGGTTGCACTATGATGACATTTAATAAACATCTCTGTCTACAGAGGAAGTAAACTACAGGATATGGCAAGGGCGCTGGAGATACTTGGGCTATGTTATAAGAATGAATGATGGCAGATACCCAAAGATAGCACCGCTTAGAGGTATGCACGTGGAGGCCCAGAAATGTGAGCCTATTTTCCACATTGACCAAAGGTCAGAGAGGTGGGACTTACCTCTAGTTCCTTCAAGGTTATAATGCTTCTACCTCAAACAAGTTCCCACCCAGAAGTAGAGCAGAGAATTCTGCTCTCAAGGTTATTGTCAACAGGTGTGGCTAATAGCCAGACCTTGTACTCTAGGAATAGAGTTAGATGTGTTCCTACCTCAAACCAGAGTTTAAAGATCCAACTAAGTTCCAGTTCTCTTTAAGGAGATAATATTGGAATCCACCCAGAGACTTGTTTGCCTACAGAATATTTTGGTGTAGGGTGTAAGAGGGATTTGCTTTTTCTAGCAACAGAATGTTTAACTGTGGACATAGCCCACAGCCTTCAACTGGTCTGTTTATTTCCTTGTATAGTGTTGATGCAGTTTTTTATCTTACTCCTGTCTTTTGGAGTCAGGGGTCTTTTAAGCAATTGGAAATTAAACATGGGCAAAATTTCAGTACTCACCGGAATTCCCTCCTGATACTATCATATATGTGTCTCCATTTTATTATTTTCATTCAAGTCTTCATATTCTTTACTATAATTTCTAAACCCCCACACCTCTAACCCTGGTGAGAGGTATTTTTGTTGGGGCTGGTCCCCAACATATGCACAGGATAAGGCAAAGAGGAAGGCCACAAAACACTGGATAGACAGCATAAAGGAAGACTGTGGAACCTTGGGTATGACAATAACACAAGCATCTAGGACTGCTCAGGATAGGAACAACTGGAGAACTGCCATAAATGGTCTGCCTATTCATGCTTAAGCATTACTGGGACATAAATGAGTGAATTATTGAAATGAATGAATGAATATATATAAAATTATGGAATAGTATATCTATAAATAACTTCTTAAGTAAATGAATACAACTATAAAGGATCATATTGTGTGAGATAAGCCATAACCAATAAGACAAATGTTGATGGTATTTTCTCATTGGAGGATAGTAGCTCCAAATCTTCAAATATGAGTGCTTCAGATATTGTAATAACTGCAGAAAACAGAAAAGTAAAAAAGAACCATTGCTGCTAGGGGAAGTGAGGAGCAATATAGAAGGTACTAGCAGGGTACAAGTTGTTATGACCTGTTACTGACTTGTCCTGTACCTTTAAGAGACAAGCCACCACCCACTTTCCCCTTCCATAGAGGCAAGCAGACCTTCCTTTCACTTCCAGCACTTCCAGCCTGTGCCCTCTTTTTGTTCTGTCTCTC
>LOEQ01004244.1:48213-60344 GCA_001685075.1 Bramus lutescens
TCTCTCTCTCTCTCTCTCTCTCTGCCCTTCCTCTTCCCTCTCCCTTTTCACTTTTCCTTCCATAACCCACTAAATAAACTAACTTACTCTGCATGGCCTGCCTATCTGTCTCTCACCTTCTGCGGCTCCTCGTGGGACCTGCTGCCACATCTACCCAACCTGCCAAGGTCTGTCACCTGCCACCTCCCACCAACCTGGGACTCACAGAGGCCTCCGGTGGTGGGATCGCCTGCCCCTCGTTGTGTGCTGCCGCTCCTCAGGAAATTGCACCATTTAGGAAATCTAAACCATTACACAAGTGAATTGATCAGAAAAATGGAAAGGGGTCTCCTTAGGGAGGGGATATGAGATTTATACAAAACAATACTGAAGAAAGTAAAGGGAAATAGCAAGATATAAAAGATCCAATAATAAAATGAGAGCATAGGGCATCTTTATAAGAGGGGAGGTAAGTACAGAAGAAGGAAGGAAGATGATTGATTTGGGATGTCCTTCCATATATGTGTTGCTTTATTGGTTGATGAAGAAAGCTATAAGTCAGCTATTCACCAGTGGATGACCCCATACCCATGAATATATAAACAGTACATACTGAACTTTGTGGGCTATAGAAATAAAATAAATAAAACACAAAATTGATGGGGTGGAACTAGAAAGAATTGGAGGAGGAGTTGAAAGTGAATATGGTCATAATTATGTATGAAAAATCAAATAATTAATATAGATACCATGGGTTTCTTTTGGAGAGTGAGAAACAGATACTATGGTCTGTTCAAGCCACTGAAAGCAAATGTGACAAAATTTATGCTAAGCTGAAGTTTCTAGGAAAAGAACAGACAAGATAAATACTGTGCTAATGAGTCTCTGGAAGACTTGAAAGCAGTTCTCCAAGTAGGTGATAAGAGCAAGGGGCAGCAGTACAGATGAAAAAGTTGAACTTGTCTTTGATGTGGACATTTTCCCCTGGAAAACGCTTCATACATTTTTTTTCCCTTAGCAAAAATATGCTGGGGATGAGATTGTTCACACAACATACTATATTTTCATCATCCAGTTGTAATGTCAATGTGTGGATAACAGCCACAGAATGGGCCCAGTGTCTGTCCAACAAGGAGGCCTCAATCTGGGCTGAGAATTGCAAGACAGCTGCACAAATGTAGTGGAGGTCGAAAAAAATCATAGTAACCCCATATAAGCACCCCAACATGGGGAGGCCATATGGCTCATGGAAAATGATTGGTGTATTGAGGGCCGTATGGATAACGGCCTGATCTATTCTACTATACCTAACAATTTCTCTCTTTAAAAAAATTACATATGTAAGTGTTAGAAACTTTTCATGCTGGTTAATTCTTGTTAACTTTAACAAAGTTGACAATTCAAATGCTGTGCTTATAATGTGCCTCTGGACACTGAATTCTTAGATGAATTTTTATTTTCCTGGAATCAATGACAGTCCACTTTCAGAAACACTGACCACTCTCTCTACAAAGGCATTAATGCTAACCCTTGAGTCTTATAGATTTGGAAAGTCATCCAAAAAATAGTAAAATAAATAATTGGAAGAGCTTGAATGAAGTAAGTCATCCTGCATTGGTGGGAAAAATCACCTACACGAGCCTTAAGGTTTTCAGGAGAAAATTCCATTCCTCTTGGTGGGTCAAATCCCAACAAGTTGTGGGCTGGAGAGATTCTTAAGGTCACACAAAGCATAAAGACTACTGTCAATGCTATTGGTTGAATGACAAAACTAGATCGCAAGCCCTGTTGATGTAGTAATCACATGCTTTGGTTACAAAACATGGGGAAATGAAGCCGGGACAGGACTGGAACAGTGTGGTAACTGAACTACTAGCTGCCTTTTATGTGCTCAAGGGCAGACTGCTTTGGAGGAATTGGCACCAACAGTACTATTTGGTTATGGTGACTGCGCGGTACACTCACAACATACCAGCCAAAATGTGCCTGCTGGTATGACAGTGGCATGGCTGTTGAAGATGCAACCAACTGTTTTCCCCTTGGTCCTGAGCCTCCACATAAGGGAGCTCACATTTGGAATTGTAAGTCATTGGAAATACCTGATACTTGGGTGTCACCCAGGATGTAGGGAGCTGCTACTAATATAGATTTGTAAAATGAATGTGCCTGTCAAATTGCCTTCTAAACATTTGTCTTTATAACCTTTGAATACTGCTATTGTCAGTTCAACTAAGGAGGGAAATTTACAGTGGATAGTGGATACTGCAGAGACTCACAGTCTGAAACTGTTGATAATAAGTGACTGCTGCTGTGGTTCAGTCACCAATGTTAGCCTTAAAAGGAAAAAAGCAAACTATTTTTACAATAAAAAATAATGTAAACATGTAGATATTAGTGGACAAGAAAAATTACCAAAGCAGCCAGAGGCGAAATGATTGCATTTTTGGACACAGGAAAAAGACAAAGATGACTGAAGTATTTCATTATCAGAAATGTAAATGAGAAGGCAGGAGGTAGTTGATAGGCATTGCTTACCAACAGCTGTGTCCTCCCCCTTTGAGGTAGAAGTTGACAATTGAGTATAACATTTTTTTAAATGAACCTTGAATAGGCATCACAACTTTTAAAAAGTAGAACGAAGTTAGAGATCTTGGAATCAAATTTTAAAATATAATACACTAATTAAGAAAGTATATCATTAACATCATGACAAACACAGCGTCAATGAAACTGAGCAAATGGCTTAGGAAAAGAATGGGGGGGTTCAAGTTTTGACAAATGTACCAAGAGATTTCAGTAGGGTATATCTCTTTAGAAAGGATTATATAGTAACTGAATCTTCACAGGTACAGAAATATCAAGCCAGGACTCTTAACCTCATACCATAAACAAAATCCATACAATAGCTCAAAACCAAGTACATACCTACTGTAACTCTTCTAGAAAGAAACATTAGTAAAACATGTGGTCTTAAATTAGACTAAGTTTTGTAAGGAAGTTACAAAGGAATGAGGTAGTCAGGTTTAATCAACATAAAAATAATCTTTCCCTTTAAAAGTTATTGTCAAGAAAGTAAAAAATAATCACAGAGAGAAAATATCTTTAAATCAGATATTTGATAAAGAGTTTATGTTCAAAATATATGAAGAAATTCTTAAAACTCAATAATAAAACAACAAATTATGGTAAAAATGTTAGGTAAATGTTTTTATATTTTAAACATAAATTTCACTGAAGCATAAGGTACCAGTTTGGAAACATATATTTAAATAAGATGCATCAATTTGGAAACTTAAACATACACAACTCAAAACAGGAATTCCACTTGTGTGTATTTACCAAGAAAAATAAAAACATATGTTCACATAGATATTTGTGCACAAATGTTCTCAGTATTATATAATCATCTAAAAGTAGATATATTGTAAATGCCCAACACTGGTGTTGTATAGACAAAATGTATAAACATAGATATACCATTACTTATAAATAAATATAAACAAACTACTTATACCTACAATAAATTAGACAAATGGAAAATATATTAATATGTTATGTTAAAAGAATGAATCCAGATATGGCAGACTGCATATATGGTCCTATGTACTAGTGGTAGGAGCTAGTTTTGGCTTCAAATAGGCTGAGAAAACCATCTTGGAGGATTTGTCAAAGGATTATAACACTAAATTAAGGTTATGGTTGCATAACAACATACATTACATAAATTTTAATTAAAGTGTCTTAATTTGTCATATTCGAGTTGTTTAAATCCCAATAAATTGTGAAAAGTTTTAATGAAGTACAAATCAGAGAAAATAGACAGACTTTTATAAGAAATTTAATTTGTTACCAAATTAAATCTGTATACACACAATTATACCACTACTTTTGTGAAGTTTAAGAACAAACTATACTCAATAGTAACATTCTGATAAAACATCATTTCAACAAAGAAATTAGGATTGAATGTTCCGAGTTACATTATGATTTCAATAATACTATATTTATACTATGTTATAGATATTACAAGGGAATTATAAATCAGTCTCCCTTCTAAGCATAAGGACTAAACGATCAACAAAATAATAAAGACATGAATCTGCCAATTTTAAAGGTAACTTTATATTTCATATACCATTGCATTTAAAGCAAATGTGGCATAACAGAAGCTGGCATGGTATGTTTACACAAGATTAGGAAAATACCTTATGTCACTTGGTATTTGAAAAAAGATTTTAATAAAATGTAAAACTTTCACCGTGGGACAAACAGTAAGAACTTTTAGCTTTCAAAAAAAAAAGCGAAAAAGAGAAAAGAACGTTTCTTTAATCAGATAAAAGGTGTCTTCAACCAGCACATAACTAACACAACACAAAACACTTAAATGTAATGAGTCTTTTTCTGTACTGGAAGTCAGCTCCAAGATAATGACATGGAGACTTATTAATTATGAAAGCTCAGCCTATAACATAGGCTTGTTTTTGACTAGTTCTTCTAACTTACATTAACCCATATTTGCACTAATCTATATGCTATCACTTGATTTTTACCTCTATCCCATTTTATGTACCTGACTCATTCTGTGCCTGGCTGGCATCCTCCAGGTGTTCCTCTCTCTCCCCAGAAATCCTGCCTATCTCTCCTGCCTAGCTACTGGCCATTTGGCTATTATTATTATTATTATTAATTATTAATTATTATACCAGTCACAACAACACATCTTTACACAGTGTAAACAAATATCCTGCAACACCGAAATGAAACCCTTATTTCTTCACTCCAGAGATAGATATTTGGATGAGTTTTCCATCATATGCATTTATAATTAACTGAAAATATTAGCTTGTGTAATAAAGCAAGAAAAATAAAATGTATTAAATCAGAAAAGAAATACAACACAATACTTTCAAGCAATATTAGTGCAAATAATAAATTCTAAAGAATCAATGAATAAATTTGGCAACGTTATAAAACAAAAGATGACTATTTTAAAATCTACTAAACATATACAATATTAGTAAATAAACCAAAACACAAATTAAAATAAAATTTTCTGGAAATGAAATGATTAAGACTTGAGGATAAATATAAGAGGCCTCTCCAAAGTTATACATTAAGAATTCTAAAACATAATTGAAAAGAATTACTGCAATTCTACAAATATAGTAGTTTTAGTGTTTTTCATTTGAGTTCCTCAAATTATTTTAACTTTATTAATAAACCAATTTCAATGTAGTTAATAGAACTATTCTTTCTAAATTGACCTCTAAATTCAATCCATCCACAACAAAATTGCTGAATCTTTAATTTGTATAGAAATGCAACCACCTAGAAAACTCACAAAACCAAGAAAGTATCAGAATTTACATTTTGTTTAAACTTCCCTGCAAAGCTTCAGCAATCATGATAGTTTCTTCCTGGTGCAGATAAAATAAACCAAACTAGTAAGTAGAATTCAATAAAAATGCCAGAAAGATCCACACAGGTCCTTTCTTTGGTGTGGTAACAGTGCTAAAGAAATTCAATGAGTGAATAAAATAATAAATTACATAAAATATTAGATTTCATCCTAGTCACAAAAATTAATTATGTTTATACCATAGACAAACATGTGATACCTAGAGCAATAAGTCTTTCTTCTTGACCTTGGAGTATGCAAGGATTTCTTGACAAATGTGGAGCCTTAATCATAACAGAAAATTAAATACATATACTTATATAAGTTCATTAAGTGCACCAGCTGCCATTACAAACCCAAATAGACAGTGGCTGGCAGGAAAATATTAAGAGTCTCACACAAGTTAATGCCAGTCTGAAAGTGCAGAGCCCAGGCAGTGACCGCAAATGACAGGAAGAACGCTTGGGGTGGTAGGGATGTTTTCCCTCTTCCTCTGAATGATAGTTATGAGCATATACTATTGTTAAAGTCATGACTTGAATCTGAGACTTTAACGTTGTAATCATTATATATTACAGAGAAAGAACAGAAATTGAAACATTAAACAATTTTCCAACATAAGCTATTCCTTTACTGCATAGAGAAGTACAGAAAACCAGCCACAAAGACCGAGTGGGGAGTGTCAGTCTTAGGAAATAGAAATTAAATGAGGGTAAATTAGATAGAAAGGTTGTGGTCTCAGTGTTTTGGAGTCTTCTACTGTATTGATCACCTGTTGGTTTAAAAATTGGGGAGGGTCTCTAGAGAAAATAAATTTCTGCTAAAAGTATGCATTGATCAAAATTCTTACCAGAATATGCTTACCAGGTATTGTGAAAAGGCACGACTCACTATTTTGACAGGTGAATGTCATAACTAGCGTTGATTCCTTTCCTTGGAGACATCTCGTCTAAGTGTGGCAGAATGGTGAAAGCCAGGGGGAGTAGGTGAGCAATGATCTCTTTTTCTGGATCTCTCTGTTCTCATACAAAAGGTAAATATGCTTGGTTTCCCCACCGCCCCAGGCTCTTCTGAGGATGGTGAAGCTCCTGAGGGACGATGAACTCTGAAGAGTCATGGCCTCCTTTCTTCTGAACTACAGCCCTGTTTCCTTTCTTCATTGCTAGGTGGCTCTCACTGAGGTGGCAGTTCCTGTACCCTATTCCTTCTTTTCTCTCATCACATGCACCAGTGCACGACTGGATGCTGGATGTCATTTCCTTGCCACAATGGGTTTCTAAGGGATCTTCCAGTTATTTCTGCTATTCAGCTAATCAATCATGCCACCCCATGGTTTCTGGAACTGCATTGGCTAAGATGAGCAGTGCTGTGTCCCCTGCAATAAACTCAATGGGAAAGCAATAGGAATTCTTCTGTTACAAAAGGACCCATGTCTCTCCCATCCTTTCTGTCCTTCCTTGTAAATGTAGCAAAATCGCTTTATATTTTCCTGTGAGCTTCTAGTACTATGGATACAATAAAGAGGAAGTTACTGTACAACCTTAAAAGCAGATATTGAAAAAATTACTGGAATGAATTACTTGTTAGTGATTCCTCTAAAGTTCTCTTTTGGGAAGTCTCTATGTCAAAAGTTGTGCTTTTGTTAAACACAGAAAGAGGGAATATGGCTACCAATAACACAACCAATATGTCACTGAGCATGTGTAGTTTCTGAGCTAAAACTGTGACTCAGAATTCTAGTCGTCTTCTTGAGCTAAGAACATTCTTTTCACACAAAGATGAATTTAGAAGCATGTAATTTTCCATCTTAGGCAGAAAAAGTGGGATTGAATGGGAGTTTACCTAGAGAAATTTAATTTGTAGCTTTGAAAATAAGCAAAAAGCTGTTTGGTTGCGATGCTGAAATTTGAATCATATGGTATATGCATAAAAAGTTACTATCAGGCAAAGCTTTATTTACATTTTCTAAGTGTTTTTTTTTTCATTTTGTATAAACTAATGAGTGCTGCTGTTCAGGAATATGTGTAACCCTTTTGTGTAATGGATTAAGTGTAAGCCTGTTAAACACTAGGCCATAAATCACACTGTGTTCTCTATGCCTAATTAAGGGTTTAAAGGGGAAGGTAAATTCTTGAATGAAGGGCTCTACTCAGAAGCCTAGTTTGTTATTGCCCCAAGGAAGTAGAGAGATAAAAACAGGAATCTCTCTCTCTCTCTCTCTCTCTCTCTCTCTCTCTGAGAGAGAGAGAGCAATTTAACAAAGTGCAAAAGGAGAAAGCTACAAACATATTTTAGCTTATGTTTCCCCAATCCTCCTCTGTTTAAAGAACACTTTGGCTGCTAAAGGTCTAGATCTATCACAAAAATGTTCTAATTAGTGGAGTGAGAGCCAACAGTAAAAGTTGATCAGAGAATTAAGAATAAGTCTCAAACACCACTAATTAGTTAAAAACCAAAATGACATGAATTAACAATGAAAATAAAGAGTTTGCAGAAAATAAAAACCCATGTTGTTCTTTTCTTCATAGCTACCTATAGCAAAACAGAACGAGAGTATGTTGAAATCCCAGTTACTAGTCTGTTACAGATTCTAAGTAAATAATAAATAATTCCATTTAATCCACACATTTCCTACTAAAAGCATTATCTCAAGTCTAGACAAAATGAATTGCCGATGTTGTAGTATCAGCTCTTGGTTTCCAAAGAGGGTCTGATGCTAAGATTTGTAGTTTGAGTTTAAATTGGTTTAAAATGGATACATCAAGAGACTGAAATTAGTAGAAATACTGCGTAGGACACCTATTATTAGAATAATATTCACAAGTCATTAGTCCTCAGGAACTTACAGTTTGAAATATTTGATTATAGATAATTAGTAAAAATTGCATGTGGTTCCATATTATTCCTTTTATGTTAGGCATGAAACATTAAGTGAAACCTGGAAGAGAAAGAGAATTGCTACTAAGGCAAAAAAAAAAATGAAATACTTCTGGATTCACTGGAGCTTTAATTGCCTTCAAAATAAAAAGGATTTTTTTAGCAAATTTCCAATACTTTAATTTAGTAAACATTTGTACCCTAAAACAAGTAATTCACTTCATGTTGGAGCTACAGTAGCCTGAGACACAGGAAACAGGGGCATCACTCTTACGGGTTTTCCAGATGCGTTTGATCTGGATTATAAACTAAAAGTACTTAGGGGAAATGGAGCCATTAAATGATCTTATTGTAGAATTCAGAGGTTTATGACCTTGTGCATAATAAAAATATTTGGGAAACAAGATGCAAGCTTCCTGATTGTAGAGATGACCCAAAGCCTCCCCTATCTTCTTTGCTGCTGTGGCTGAGTTCTCCCATTTTTTATTATTTGCAGCTAAACGTTCTGCTCTCTGAAATTTTGCTATGCTCTATATGGAAGAAATAAAAGTGTTTCCATTTATTCTAGATTTTCTCCTTCATTGTCCAACTAAGGAATCTGTAATGGCTTGTGGATGGACTTTGGATACTCCATGGTTCTAGACACTGTTTTCATCTAGGAACACCTAAACTTTTGGTAAACTCTTTGCACAGGACCATGCTGAAGTATTGGGTTTCTCAAGGGGCCAGAGACATAGCATAACTTCTGCCCCAAATTCTTAAGTTTCTCTTTATTTGATGTTGGCCTCTCATGTGACCTTTGACCACTTTTCATTATACTATCACCTCTACATTGCTGTAGGTAAATGAACAGTTATTAATTACGTTTGGTATTCACTACATACATATTCATTAAATGTAAAACATGTTGTAGTATTTATTTTTATTTATATGTCCGTGAGTGTTTGTACTCATCTGTGCGTTTGTATGTCCACAGAGGCCAGACAGGATAGGGTATTCCCTAGAGATGGGGTTTCAGGTAATTGTATGTTGCTTGACACAGGTGCTGGGACCCGAACTCATTGGGATCCTCTACATGTGTGGCAATTGTTAACTATTAAGTCCTCCATTCAGTTCCCATGTTACAATGTTTGTAAAATGACATGAAACAGCATGAGAATGTAAAGGGTACATGTGCAAAGTAATATTAATTCAGAACCCATAGCAACACAGGAAATAAAGAGAGATTGAGGGCATACAGAGGGTACTGCTGTATACTGACCTGCTCTGGAGCAAGGACAATTGCTATATATAGTATTGGGATGGGAAATTCCAAGGAGAAGACTCTATCAACGGGCCCTTCTAGGCCCTGGGTTTGAATTATTATTTCTCATAAGAAGGCCCTTGAGAATCCAAATGAGCTGATTTGAGTTTAGCATATTGGCACACATGGTAGACATCATCTATCCACTTGAACAGTCCCCTAGTTTTTAACTGTCATGACTCACTTTTACATTTGGCTGGAAAAGGCTTTTGTTGTTGTTGCTGTAGTGTTAATTGTTATTCTCACAAAAATATAAATTGTCCTACATGTTCCAAATTCTACTTCTAGTGACCTATTTTTATTAAAATTTCCCCAATAGAAAATTATTTTCCTATTTTTCAATTAATTTTACTTGCATATTTCTTGAGAAATTTATTATATTCCGTTTTTAAAAAGATATTCAAGTAAGTGCTGGAGAGATGGCTCAATGGTTAAGAAGAGCCACTGTTTCTGCAGAGGAAGGACCTGAGTTTGGTTCCCAGCATCCACATCTGGCAGCTTGACTCACAACTTCCTGTAACTCTAGCTCTAGAGCACTTGAGCCCTTTTCTGACCTCTCACTGCACTCGTGTGCACATAACCTTCCCCCACACAATATACATGTGTTTTTAAATACTATTCATATAATTTGTCAATCTATAAAAGATTTATAATTGATTTTTATATAGGCTCTCTGTCTCCTACTCTACTCGTTAGATATTTAGAAAATGAATGTATTTAAGGAACGTTAATGACTAAACAGACTGGAATACAGAAGAATGGAATTGTTCACCTCTCTGAAATAGTGGCCTCTCTTAAGGTCTGCCTCTAAAGTATGTTAGTTTGGAAGAGATGTTCACCAGTCTCTAACCAAATTCACCTAGTCTGTGTGGTTGATATATAAGTATCCCAAAGTAGAAGCAGTGTCTAATAGTCAGCTCAGAACTGTGGTCATTTACACTGAGCTGTCATTGAAGGGATGCAAGACTCAGAGCTTTTTTGAACATCAGTTTAAATCCGCTTAAGTGGGACAACACACAATCTCTTAATATTAAATCAACATTGCATGTTCTATGAAATAATTCTTATGTAGGTTGTCCTGTAATGGGCTCTCAAACTTCTTATGAAGTACTATGTTTCTGGAAAAATAACAAACTCCATGCTCTGATTTGCTTGCTTGAAAGTTATTTCTGAGCAGAAGAAAAAACATTATAATGGAAAAAAACTTGATGTATCAATTATTGTAGTTATAAAGATAACTCTTGGAAATAAAAGCAGATGTTAACAAGACTCAAATTTAATATATTTGGTATGTAAGATAAAACCATGACACACCTGGTTAGAATTATGCAAATCACAAGTGTAAAGTTTTTCCCAGGGAATACTTTTGTTGTGCTTTCTAAATCTGATTTTTAAACAAAAGAAGTGAGAGTAAGCCTTTGGATATTTCCTTATGTTGATGCACAGCTTTTTTAATTCTAATAAATTAATAAAACAAAAATTTTAAAGATACATGTATCTTTATGATCATGTAATGGCTCTGCTTAATTGTTGGTAGTCAGCTACCTTTATTACCTCAGTCAGTTGACAGGGCTCTCAGGAGATCACCTTGTGCTGTCTGGTCTCATTCTCAGGCAAATGGATTCTTTCTAGACTTGAGTGTTCATTTCTTAGACAAGTATTACTTGTAATCACGGCAGTACAGAAGAGTACAAAGTATAAGTAGGACCAAGATCTTGGGTTCCTTATGCCCAGTTCACAGAAAGTTTGCATCCACCTCGGGGGTGTTCTTGGTTTCCTCGAGTTGCACAGTAGAGAGGAAAGTGTTTAAGTGCTTTGCCCAGGATCAGATGAGATGATGGCCACAAAGAAACCCACACAGTTCTATTTACATGACATTACATTCAGGAAATAACTAGATAAATAATCCTGTGGGCGTGACCTTTTGTCTTTAGATACTCAAGAAAAATACACACACGATTAATGGGGGGAGGGGTCAAAGCTTCTCATTCTCGGATTAACAATAACTTTATCAACCTAAACAGCTCATCAGTGGCATAAGAAATTGGAAAGGTACCATAAACGTTGTAGTTGTAGCACATTTATTTTGTAGTTCGCTAATAGTAATATCCCAACTGTCCATACATCCAGAACCTGGAAATCGTATGTATCTGTGAAAATACTCGAACGCTAGTTGGAAGTCCCACTGTTGACACAGGCACCAAGTTATGAACTAGGAATGATGGCTACAGGGTATGTAGAACGTTAATTATTGATATACTAGACATAGCGAAGCATTGATCCTTGAAGCTTCTTTTGGTCTCCCATTGTTTCAGATCTGGTAGGTGGCTCGGCACACTATCAAGTTGTTTGTTTAATATTAGTTCTGTGTCAGAGACCGATTCCGTTCCGCAAAGCTCTGGGAATCCATCCCGCCTAGCAGACTCAGGGTTACAGGAGCTCAGAGCTGGGGATAGGGGCAGGAGAGACAGAGACAGAGAGAGGAGAGAGACCGAGGGAGAAAAGAGGGAGGAGAGAAGGAAGAGAAAAGGAGAGAGAGAGAGAGAGAGAGAGAGAGAGAGAGAGAGAGAGAGA